>CM034152.1:758455580-758554721 GCA_019776745.2 Taxus chinensis | reverse complement strand
CCATCCTATCTCCGACATTCAAAACAGGTCTTCCTCGTAACCCTAACCTCATCTGTTTCTAAAGGAATGGAAAGGATAGAAGCACTCTATTCCTAGAAGCTGAAACATTCCGAGCGAACATAGAGGTTAGGAAGGTTATAGGATTCTTGATAAATAGTTAATTTATTTTTATTTTATTAATTTTAGTCTTTAAGTGATTTGGGTGGTTTTGAGAGAGGTAAAATGATATTTTATAGATGTGAATAATATTTACATGGAGTAAATATGGTGGGGGAGTTTTAGAATTAGGATAGGGGATGTATGAATTAAATAGTGAATTTGATTACCATATTTGTGAATATAGTGTATAATGAGGGAAATCAACGGTGTAATTTTTGAGTATCTACAACAGTGCCTTAGAAATTAATTGGCAGAGATTTGTAAAAGGTAGGTCATGATGAAATTTTACATCATTGTGGTCTGGAGCATGAGCAAAAACCTATTATGGAAGAATCTCATGGTGGAATAGTAGGAGGGCATTAGGTTGGTAATGCTATCTCATGCAAAATCCTAATGGTAAAAGGAATGATAACCAGGTCATAACCAAGCCAAGAACGTAGATGCTAATCAAACATCATGATCAATAAGATGAAAGTAATTCATCAGAATAACTTTACATAAACCTTTACAAAAAATGAGAAACAATATCATATAATATTATGGAACTCAATGAAATACAATGAGAATGGGTTAATGAGGCCATAAATTGGTCATAAATTACCATTATTTGTCCTTTCAAGTTACCTTTAAAACTAGATTTAAATGTAATCTAGGAACTTATAGTATTCTTAAGATAGAATTTATGATATATATCATTTTCATTCTTTAGAAATCTTTTGTTATCTATTTTGTTGACTAATCCTCTTGATTATTTGGGAAAAGATGCAAAGTCTTGTGTATACAGGCCATAAAAGAAAAATAATGCTAGTATTGGGAAAAGTGGAATTGATCATGTATGGTATATCTAAACTCAAATATAATTTCATATTCAGATTCCTCTCGAAAAATTATGTAATTTTTAAAAAATAATCATCTCAATCCGAGATCGTATGCAAAAGTTATAGTTATTTTAAGTTAGTTCCATAACTCACATAGTTAGTTCCGAAACTCACAGGTTTAGTTCCGGAACTCGTAGAGTTAGTTCCTTTCGGAACTTTCAGGTTTAGTCCTAGAACTCACAGGTTTAGTTTCAGAACTCGCATCAAATGGGGAATGTGAATAATCAGAGAGTCAAATGTAAAATATGAGAGATATTTTTATTCATAGCAATGTTTTTAACATAAACCTCATTCATATTTTCTACAAGTTTTACCAATGAAGAGAAATATAACTTTCAATGAGTTGCATTCTGAGGAAAGTGTATCAGACGAGATCTAAAAGTTCCATGAATAGAAACAAAAAAAATTAATGGAAAATATGAGAGAGGTTTTTGTTCATAGCAATGTGTTTAACAAAACCATCATTCAGATTTGCTACAAGTTTTACCAATGAAGAGAGATATGACTTTTAGTGAGCTGAAGTCTGAGGAAAAGTGTATCATATGAGCACTAAAAGTTCCATAAATAGAAACAGAAAAGTCAAATAGAAAATCTAAGAGAGGTTTTTGCTTATAGAAATGTGTTTAAAAAAACTCATTCATATTTGTAACAGGTTTTACCAATGAATATAAATCTAACTTTTAGTGAACTCCAATCCAAGGAACAAGCGTATCAGACAAGCTTCAAAAGTTCCAAAATCAAAAATAGTAAAGTCGAATGGAAAATCCGAGAAAGGTATTTGGTCAAAATAATGTAGGAGAATAAAATCATTATGATTCTTGTTACCAAAAAGCAAGGAGAATATTTGGGAGCAAATATTCCTAAAATAAGTGAGATAAGACTTTGACTCCAATAATATATCTCTCTTCATATTTTGTGGAGATGGAGATCTTAGTTGTTAGGATTATAATAAAGATAAGATCAGATTGTATCTCCCAAAATAAGGAGTTGGTTGGATGCATAAATTATAAATGCAACCTTCCACACTTAGATATGTAATTTTTTTACCACCAAGAAATAAGTTTGTTCTTTTCTATCTAATATTCTGCAGTTTTGAGTTAAGATCTCGAAGCATGGTTTAAATCATCTTCCAAGGAATGAGCTAGCTACTCATTCTAAGGGAGATGTATTTGTATATTTGTGTTTTTATTTTGTAATAATTTGTGTTTATTTCTTTTTTGTAATTATCATCTTGTTGTGTTTTTCTTCTCTTTGTATTGTAACATTCAATCTATTGTAAACCTACAGGTGTTTCATTTAATTTTTCTTATTTCCAATTCAACAATTAAAATTTATGCAAGTGTGTTTACATTTCTGCAAGTTTGATTACCTTTATGCAAGTGTGTCTTTATATTCCTGCAAGTGTGCCTTTAAATTTCTGCATGTGTGATTTATTTTATGCAAGTTTGGATTATGTTTAAAGGAGATGCTTTCCAAGATCTTCTTCTCTTAATGCATACACCCTTTGAACACCAACCCAGATTGACATTATTAATGGTGAGGATTGACGACCCTCATCATGGGAATTGCTTATATAGGCAAGGAATAACAATCTAAGAACTAGTCAAGGTCGTAGATCAAGCCATAAATCATGGAAAGAACTAGTTATCAAAGAACTAGTCAAGACCATAGATTTAGGAAAGAACTAGACATCAAGGATCTAGTCAATACCATAGATCAAAGAAAGAACTAGTCAATACCAAAGATCAATGAAAGAACTATACCTAACAACTAGATAATATCCCCCTAATATCTAAATAAATAAAAAGAAATATCCACACACATAAGTGGGTGAGGATAAATACAATAAAGGTAAATAAAGTACCTAGGTGAACATGAGCTAAGGTAAACACCTACTCTAACAAATGGCTGGACTTTGGTGGGAAATTTTACATAAATATATCAAGGAGTATGTGAAGGCATGTGATCATTGTCAACGCCTTAGAAAACTTGGACATAGAGATAAAATAACATTATGACCTATTGCAAGTGTGGAGCCTTTGGGAATGTGGGTTATTTACTTTGTAGGTCCTATTTCACCACCCGTGCATAGGACTGGAGCACACTACATTATTACTTGTAAATATTACCTAGCAAGGTGAGTAGAGGCAGCACTTACAAAGGATTGTACAGCATCCACAGCAGCAAGATTCTGATGGGATAATATTATTAGCAAGTATGGTTTCCCATTAAGCTTGAAAATTGATAAAGGAACTCATTTTTTGAATGAGACAATAAGGATCCTATTGGCAGACTTTATGGTGGCACACCATAAAACTACCCATTATCACCCTCAAGTTAATATTACTATAGAGGATTTCAATAATATTATGGGACAGACATTGAAAAAAATATGTGATGTTGGAAGAAAATATTGAGATGAAAAGGTATCAATTATACTTTGGGCTTATAGGACCACTTATAAAAGGTTGAATAAATCCACACCTTTCCAATTGGTGTTTTGCATGGAGGCAATACTACCAATTGAATTCATGTTACCCTCCCTGATGTAGGCGCATCACTCCACTATGTAAATATGTCTTGATTCATCATAATTTTTTCTTGAAAGGTGTCATTATATGTTTTAAGAGTTATGTCTAGTGATTTGATAATGGGTTAAACCTTTGCAAATTTTACATGACATTTTCCCTCTAAAAACAATTCAAATTTATATAAGGCATTTTTGGTTTGTTTTGAAGTATTAGGGGTCACTGGAGCATTCATACATAATTCAAGGGTGTGGTAAGCCTATTAAGTACTAGGAACCTTGGGCATGGAGTGATAACTTAGAATTTTAATTCCTAAGGCTTATTTAGAAACTATTAGGTGATGATATAAAAGCATATTTGTATTTTCAGGACCTTGAAAAGTGTAAATCTGGTGGAAAATGAAAGGAGAGAGATATAAATATTAAAATGTGACTGAATACCTCCTAGTTTATCTAGATATGAATAAAAAATATGAAGTTTAAAGGAAGACAATAGGAGACAAAACTCAATTTTGGTAGTTCTTGCATGATCTTGAAGAAGGAAACATTTTTTGGACAATCTTTGTATCTTCTTGATTTTTTTTTCTGAGCATGTAAGATGTTATAAATCTCAACCTAAGTGAAAGGCAACCTTGAACCTGGTTAGGAGCATTGGATGTCTTGAAAGTTGATTTTTTTTGTGTTCCTTATGTGTGATTACCCTTGTAACTGTGAAGACTAGTTTTTTGCATGTTTTGTGAATCTCTTACATGAATTTGGTGATGGTACAGTTTTCATGAAAATTCTTGCATAATGGTGTGCTTGTTTTCATGCCTATGAGAGATTTTGAACTCAGAAGTGAAAGAGAGGCAAACCTAAATTGGTATATGAACAATTGAGTTAACGAAAGTATTTAAAATAGGCACCACTATTCTTGGAGGTTGTGGAATACCATGTATATGAGGTAAGAACAGTGTAAGATGTGTGCGTATTTTAATTAGTGAAGTAATGAGATTGGTAGGGAGAGTGACAAAGCTTTCATAGTGATGCTTCTTGTGAAAATCTTGTTACTATAATATTTGCACATGTTTGTGTTGACTGTGAGACCTATAGCAGTAATGTGAGTTTAGGATTCAAGAAAATCTAGAGAAAAGGAAGTAATTCATGTGTTTTTAAATGATAGTACAACTTTATTATCTCCTTTTGGGATTATTATAATTACAGATAAGACTCATAGAGGAGGTTCTCAGTTAAATGTATTAGGGTACATGAAGAAATCTTGGTGTATGAATGTAACATGATAAAAACAACTGTCACTTTGTAGGAGAATTTGAGTAGTTTAAAAACCATTGGAGTGAGTAAGGCATGTGTATGCATTGAGGATAAATGTATCTACAAGAAGAATAACTCCATTTTGTTAACTTGGAGTGTTTCAAACCCTATTATGTGAGAAAGGAGGAGAACAATGCATGAAAAGGGTCAATGAACATGGAATTCATGAATTTTTGGTAATATGGTTTCTTTCAACACCTTGTTATTGACCTCCATGCAAAATTTTATTCTTTGAATTGATCTCTAGTGGAAGATATAGTATATTATGTCTTCTCATGTCTGTGTTAGACACAGTTAGGGTTTCAAGGAGGAAAATGTGAATTAAAATATTTAGGAGTTGAATCTTGGCTTTAAAATTTGTACAAATAATCTTGGAGTGGTAATTTAGCTATTAAAGGAATAAATTTTAAGTTTTACTAGTGGATTATGAATATATCTCTGATATATAAAAAGAGGCAGTACACAGTTTGGGAACCTAATTGTGAGAGGTAGTTAACAAAGTAAATACTTAGTATCTTATGGATTGATCCCTGAAACTTTTCATACCCTTGGAGACCCTTAATTAGTTTTAGGAAAATCATGTTTTTAACCTTTAATCTCTTTACATTATAAGATATGAGGGGAAAATGACTGGCACAGACCTAGAGAGAGGATTTGCAAGCCTAAGAAAGGAATGTGAGTTAGGGATAAAAATACAAAGTGTAAGGTCCTGCTATTTTGTATACATATTTTTCATGAGGAAGGGCCTAGGAGAGAGTGGAGATAACATTGTGAGTTAATCCATAAGCCTTTATACATGAATGTTCCAAACACATTGTCTCACGATCACAAAGTGACAAGTTTGGGAAAATAGGTGAAAATATGATCTAATGACCATTTTGAAATAAAATTAATGGTTGATTTAACACTTGTTGAAGTGTGGGATTAAGGTATATAGCTAATAATCATTAGGGAAGCCTTAAGAGTAAATGCTGCATGTTTTAGAAAGAAGGTGCTAGAGAGATATTGAGGGATATATTGGTGAACATAAGTGAGATGATTTTTCCTTTTCATAGGATTATTTTTATGGTTAAATTGATATTGAGTGTAGGTTTAAAACAAATTAGAGTGACTAGAGATACCATTTGGAGGTGAAGGAAGTGAAGAAAGTAAGAGTATATGTCATTATATGCTTCTTAAGATATTCGTATTGCAGAGTTTGAGTAAGTTGTTAATTTACCCTCTTGAATGACTTGAAATAATGATAAAATGTATATTTTAACTACATCATTCCCTATGTATTGCACGCGTAGGTGGACTAGTTGATAAACAAGTTGTGGAAGAGTGCATTGACTAACTGATGCAGTTAGATGATCGGCGCCCCATTGCGCGTTGGAGCTAGAAGACTGAGAAGGAAATATAGAAGGCATGAAATGGTAGGCACATTAAGAATAATAAATTTGAATTTGGAAAGATGTTCCTTCTCTATGACTCCAAGTTTACATGCAACCCATGAAAATCAAAGGTGCATATGTTGGGACTATTTGAAGTAACCAAGATACTTGAAATAAAGATTGGATGGCACCATGATTACCAATTACTTCAATGGGAGTAGGTTGAAGCCATACTATAAATAAGGATTCTTGGTGTTTTTAATAAGGTAATGTTTCCAATTAGATTAGATTTCCATTTCATGTGTTTACTTTCAATCATTGTTATGTGTGAAAGGAAATCACGTAATAAAGAAAAAAGAGGAAAAGGTACTTTATTAAGAAAGCAACTTAAAAGTTTTAAAGAAATAAAAAGTGTGGGTTAAGTGGAAAAAGTAAGTGGATGAGGTAGGAAAAAGTATAATAAGGTGGCAAATTGAAGTTATTTTCTACCTCACATTCAAAGAAAACTTGGAGCAATTGAGTTATCGAGTGATTTTTTGTGAAAGAGAAAAAGAAAAAAAGAGAAAATTATAGTAGTGTGTACGAAGTTATGTGTAGTTATTTTTGATGAGACGTGTTTGAGCTGGTAGTTAGGGAACAGAGAGAAGGGTTTACAGGAGAGTTTTAATAGCTAGGGTTCACAACACTTGGGAAGTGAAGTAAGTGTGGAGAGATAGAGTACCTAGGGCACATATTTTCAGGAACAATGGCACCCAAAACCGAAAGAAAACACCATACAAAAAGGGTTGAAGTCAAGGTGGAAGAACCCCTAGAAGATGTATACTTGGAAATGTAGTACTTAGGTTTCATACTTGGAAGTCTCAACTTCCCAAGTGTAAAATCAGTGAATATAACCATAGATGATGCAAAGAAAAATAGAAAAAACCATCAATAGGTTTACAAACATTAACATTCACCTTAAATCTGCATATGAAGATCATTTACAAGTAAAAACAATGTCTCAAAACTTATAAAACTAAGTTATTGTCACCTAAGGGTCTTTACCAACTTCAATGCCCTGCTTCCCGCTGATGTAGGCTAGAATTCACTACAAATAGTCCAAGGAATGTTGGCACATCACTCATCCTGAACTAAGTGCTCACCTAAAGCATGCAACGGTACTAGGTCCCTTTTTATAGTTTCTTGTCCAAAATGTTAGCATGATTGGGCATGTATATATTCAGATCCATAACAGATAGTAACCAATCCATAGTGCATAAACCAAATCTAGATCTAAACCATATAAAATATTGACTAAACAATGATTATAATGAGATTTACTATGCAAGAACCATATTCAATCACATCTAACACCAATATCCAACCAATATGATTCACTATATTAAATATTGCAAAACACAGAAGCTTCATACATCATAGTAATGTCATCATGAGTCATGCGCGTGGACAAAACTAGCAGCATGACTCTACTCTCAAAATAGTATCAATCGGGTATCATAGCCATGCAAATCAATACATATATATAGGGGTGGGTACTTTCCCTTCACTACCCATACACCTTCCAGAAATATACTACATGCTAAGAATAGCCATGTGCCTTTACAAGAGAATGTAAAAGCATGCAAGTTCTCTAATAATATATTTCCTATAGTTAAATCTAAGTATAAATCCTATTATTAAACCAAAAATATGCATGGCACTCGAACTGCTGCAAATCCCAAAATATCCTTGCATGAACTACAAGTTTCCATTTCATCACATGCTTAGCACTCCATCTCCAAAAATATCCTAGATCTACAAAAGTGGCTAAGTCTTGTGTAAACTTGTCCTAGGCACGTGTTATTATACTAAATTTTTACATCCTTCTATGTGTCATGCATCTGCACACCCAATCCTTATGCGCTTTCATACTTGAGCTATCTTTTATCTACTCAACATTACCCCACACTAAATTCATTGTTGCTCAGGCAATGGGTAATCCCACTTATTTCTCCAAAGTAAATAATAATGAATGTAATAAGGAATATTTGTTCAAACAAAAGAATGAGATATCACTCAGCTCTCTTCTCCTCAACAGGCAGTATTAATTATGGATACTCATTCATAACTTCTACCTCTAATGTCTAAAAATCACTGAAGGTCTCGCCTATTTTCTCTAGGACATCTATGACTATGGCATCTACCTCATCTTGAGTCATGTTCTCTTTTTCATTCTACAATATTCTACAAATATTTTCCATACTAGAAATCATTCCTTCCATATAGTCCATTTTCCCAGCAATCTATTTTCCTATCTCCTTCATCCTATTTTCATGTAGCTCTTGGGCACTTGTAAGCACTTTGTGCTTCTCTTCCACCAAATAAAGTCTCTCCATGTTCCCACGTGTCTCATCCTTCATGGATTTGAGGAATTCATTATCTTTTTCAATTTTCCTCATCTTAACAATTTCATATGGTGTCGCGCACATGTTCAAGGCCTGATCTACCTTCTTCAATTCATCTCTCAAGGCTTGTAGCACTGACTCATAACTTGAATTTTTTCTAGAAATGGTGGCTTTCACCCTTTTTGCTTCCTTTGCAGGGTCTTTTGGCATGGGCATATGCACAGGCCCTTCATATGTGACTAGTTTTACAAGTGTGTGTATATAGTGCATTACATAAGGAAATTTTTCTAGAACTTGAGATTCCAGATGTGGCCTCACCTTAATAATATAATCACCAATCTCATTGGCCATACTGATCAATTATTCTATCTTTTCCTCTTCCTTTTCCTTCTTTTTTGTGAGGCACTTTATTTTTGTATCCTTATCCTTGTTTTCATCCATCAGTTCCCTAATGGTTGATGCTTTTTCAATGTTCCTGCGTGCAACCTTTGCAGATACCTTTACTAAGTCGTTTCTCACTTGTTCATCTGACATAATAGTTGGATTAACATTTACATGTTGGATGTCGGGAACTTTATTCATTCTTTGTGAGATGCATGATTATTCATACATGTCAAAATCAAGCTCATCCACATGAGCTACATTGACCATGACAACTACTTTCATGTGTGCACATTCGCCATCTCTGCATCCATAAAATCCTAACCATATAATTCCTTAGTTTCCACAGTACTTTGGAAGTGTGTGTGTATGATCTTGCTAGTATTATCCACATATACAACTGCAGGAGTCACATATTCTTCACCTTCTTTCTCCTCCCTTGTTATTTTTCCCTTAGGAACCCAGGTGCCTGAATCCAAAATCAGGCCTTCGCACCTTTCTTCTTATGTTTATGTTTTTTTTCCCTTCAACCCTTCCTCATAATCCTTAATTTATTCATCATGGGGCTCCTCTTTACCCTTAGGCTCTGGAGTACCTGGCATGCTTTCTCCGGAATCATCCTCATCTCTATCCTTAAGCTTTAGCTTGTTCCTTTTCTTCTTCTCGGGCTCTACTTTCTTTAGTGAAATCCAAGGTGACCTTCTTAATGGTTTTGATGACCCTACACCCTAAACCCTTGTCCTCTTGAACACTCTCTTAAAATTTGGCTCTTTGAATGTTTGTTCCACATTGATTTCCATTGTGTTTATCTCAAACACTTCCTCTTCCTGCTCCTGTGATGGGGGCATCATCTCACACTCTTTCCTTTATATATCCGTAGGTTTTCTTCTACCCCTATGGTCCAACCCACCACTACCTTCATGAATTTCTTATTCTTCTTCCTAAATGGGAGAAGTAGGATTTTTATTTGCCAATGTACCAAGTGTGTGCTTCCCTTTAGGTGTACTTGGCAGTTTGAACTCATTCTCTACATACTTTTCATTCTCCAGCCTAGAATTAAGCTAAAGTTACACCACTGCTACTCCACTTTCACCTATTTCCGAACTCACAAGATTCATATTTATCTCATCCAAAATGTATATTTCAATATAAGAATACTTACATGGATAGACGTAAGTCTTCCACTGAGTGTGGTAGTCAAATCTACCTTATCAACATTATAGATTAACTAGCGTGCATCTGAGAGTCTATGAACAACTACCTGAAAGAACGGCACAATGAAATCATAGGGTAGTTTACACCAAGGACTCCATGTCTCATCCTGTATTGCAAAATGTGTGATGCAAAAAATTTTATAGACTTTAAATTGTGCCAACTTACCTACTACCACTAAAAACTCCTTAGGTATCCTCCACTCTTCCAAAAATGTGGCACGGAGTCTTGCATACCACATCTCTACTATTGGTTTGAATGGGCCTTGCATGGTTTCATCACAAAGATACTTTTTGAATCCATCTGTGAGAGATTTCTTTTCTGCAGGGTACTCCCAGATTTTTTTCTTAGGCCCATCGAGAACTCCAATCTCCACAAACACAAAGGACAGTAGAATATCACCAAATCTAATTTTCTCACCTTTACATGCGTCTTCAATGATCATTTCACCAATGTATCTAGCCAAGTTGTAGGTCTCCCTTTTGACATTTTTTTGCAACATGTAGCCACAAATTGTTCACCTGTGACCATCTCTCATGGCCATTCAATTTTTTCAATAAGTGTGAGAATGTCTATATAATCAGATACTTTTTCAACTTGTACATATCCATGCTAGGCCCACCTTTTGTATAACCCAACTCCTTATTGGTTTCTATAATTTTTTCTTTATAAATTAGGTTGATACTCACCTCTTTGCATGTGCTTTTCAAACCCATCAAAGTGCCAATCAATGGTGTGGTGATCCTCATTCATCGCCCAGCAAAATAGAAAAAGTCCTTATGGACTCTACTCATAATCCATTGGTATAACTTCTCTAGATTTCTGAAATAAGGAAGTTTGTACAACTATAAAAGCCCCACCTTTCTTGGGAGCTTCTCCCCAGCATCATCGTATACAGGCATTTCATTTGTTGTCCATTTGTTTGTCTTTTTATTCAACAATGTGTCCAACTCCTCCTTGTTATCAGTTGTCTTATGGTTGTAATCACTGGATTTGCTTTAATGGACATGGGAATCCCAATCACGGCCCATGATCACTTCCTCTGGGTATTGCATTTCAGAGAACCTACTTTCGGGGGCATCCTTGATCTCAATCCCAACTTCCTTTTGTTTATTTCCCCTTGTACCTTCCTCTGGTGCTCTTTTTGGTGTCATTTCAATCAAAAATATGTGTTCTCTTACCTCCCTCAAGATCTGTAACTCGGTTCCTTATACCTTATCTCAAACTCAAACCCTAGCCATCAATATCCTTTACCAAATTCCTTCACCTTTCTCAAATACTTCAAAAAATGGAGCATAATAATTCCTCCTACACAGATCTGACCAACCCAACCAGTTCACAGCTCTCCACTCTTCACAACTGTCTTAGCTAGCTTGTTCCGAAATAAATCACTCAATAATTCATAATCGCAAAGCTAAAAATGGCCTCACAACCCTTCCTTATATAATTTTTTAAAATTTATCACATTTATTTCTCCTTCACCTACCACTGATCCCATTATTAGTGCATCATTTGTCAATGTTTCCACATTGCTCATTTATGCGCCACAGTCATAACCTTTTGGTGCACCTTCTAATTCTTGGCCACAAACCTCCTTCCACATGCCCATATGCTATGAATTATTTTTCCATTGTTATAGCCTACCTCACGTTATACTGTGCATCTATTTTTTCCTTTGTGGTCTTCATTTAGGAGTAATTTTTATATCTACACCCTTCCAAAAAACACCTGCACAAAATTTTCCTTATGCATACCCATATCCAGATGCTAATCAACTATATTCAACTTGGTAATGAACCTTGTATGTAAACCACCCCACACTAAGGGTATGTGTGGTCCTTTGCGCATGAAAACACTTAAATTGTAATCATATTCTAGCGCACAAGTGTGTTTATTACACCAAACACTGAACTAAATTGACAAAGCATGGCAACGACGAAGGGAACACATATAAAGGAAGTACATTAAGGGAAACCTAATCTAAGTGGCAATACTACCTTATTACAAACACTAAGAAGAATTATTTATAATAGGGCTTCATCCTAATCCTGTTGAAGTAACCAATAAATTGTGTTCCATCTAGCACCTCTAACTGGAAAGCACCTCAGACAAGTATATAAGTGATAACATATGGTCCCAACCAATGTACCTTAAGCTTTTCAGGGTGGCACAAAAAGATTGAATCATATAGAAGTACCATTTTTTCCAACCTCAAGCTTCTTATCCTTAATGTGTCTGTCATGTCATGCCTTCTTCCTGGATTTTTCTTACTTCTAACTCCATCTTGCTATGGCACACCTTTCATCCAGCTGCATCAATTTTTCAATACGTTCTTCCAATGCTTTCTCATCATCCGGACCTCCTGCGCATAATACTCAAAGAAGGTAACATGAATTCCATGGGGAAAAATAACATTTGTGCTAAACACCAACTGGAATGGTGTTGTCTTATTCAACCTCTTACAGGTCTTCGGGTATGCCCAAAATACCACAGAAACCTTGTCATCCCAATATCTCCTTCCAACATCACAAATTTTGGTCAAGGTATGGCTCAATATCTTGTTGAAAACCTTATCAGTTCCATTTTCTTGAGGGTAATACAGGTTTTTTTTGATGGTGTGTAGCCATAAATTCATCCAAAAATATCTTGATAGTCTCATTAAGGAAATGAGTACCCCTATCACTTGTTTAACTCAAAGGGCATTCATACCTGCTAATAATATTTTCCCATAGAAATCTTGTTGTTGTAGTTGCATTGCAATCCTTTGTAGGCACCACTTCTTCCCACCATGTAAGATAATATGTACAAGTTATCATATAGTGTGATCATGTCTTGTGCATCTGAGGAAATAGGGCCCACAAATTCAATTACCCACTTCTCAAAAGGTTCTTCACTACTAATAGGCTTCAAAGGCATTTAGTCTCATTACCCCAGGCTATTCAAGGTGTTGATAATTGTCACATGCCTTACAATAGGCTTTACAATCCTTGTATAATGTTTCCTACCATAGAATAGCTAGTAGAATCTTGCGCGTGGTGGTATTCCTTGAACAGTGTCCACCTACAATACTGCCATGAGCCTCTACCATAACTGTATTGCACTCATGCTCAAGCACACACTGGCACAAAACTTCATCACATCCTAACTTGTATAATTATCCATTGATCAACATGTAAGGTGTGACGTGAATAGCGAGTTGTTTCTTTTTTAAAGCCTTCATTCCTTCGAGTACCACACCTATGTGTAAAAAGACAATAATATCCTCCAAGTCCAAGGGCCTATGGTTAAACCTGAACAACTATACATATGGATTTGTGTTCTCAATGCTCTGGGTGTCCTCTCCTAATTGAATCCTTGATAAATGGTTTGGACCAGAATTTCTCTTACCTGGCTTAAATACCACCATAAAATTAAACTCCAGAAAAAATAGTACCCAACTGCATATGCACCCCTGGAAAATGGGCTTATTCACCAAGTACTTCAATGCCATGTGGTCTGTAAAAAATATTAAAGGTTTATCCAGCAAATACTTTCAAAACTTATAGAGCGCATAGATCATAGACAAATCCTTATGCTCTGTTGTTGTATAATTTTGTTCTGCTGGAGTCAACTTTCTGCTAGCAAAGAAAATAGGATGACCAATTGTAGTCATTATTTTACCCTCAATACTTCTTTCTAACCCCAAGTGTGTCATCCTATCATCCATCATACATTGAGCACTCACCCGAGGCATGATAGGATGACGTACTTGGGGTTAGAAAGAACCAAAAGTACAAGCATCTACTAAAAAAGGAAAAAGATTTAACTAATAGATCTACACATAAATGCATCACATAAGCTAAATAATCATTTTAAGAAGTACAAGAAACTAGATCTAAGTCATGATAAGCCAAATAACATAAGTGTTTACACCCATAATAAATTTGTACATAATAGATCCATGTATATTGATTTAAGAGGATTCTAGTAGCCATATTACATTCAAAAGGGTCATCTCATACCGTATACATTAAATGACAGAGACTCATCTCCTGCAAACCTATCTGATCAAAGATCCTGACTATAGTTTTCCCCATTATATCTCTTGTTACAGATCCCAGCACCCATACATATGCTTAATGGTATCCTTTACAAACCTCTAGCACTAAGTACTCTAAACCCTAGCACCATGAACTCCAAACCCTTAGTATTTCCTAACATTTCTGTAGCATCTTGTTACCTTCCTTCTCTCTACCTCCCTTTTGTTGTCTCTCTCTCTCTCTATTTGTATTCTCTATGGATTCTCCCTATGTCTATGTTCCTTTCAAAAGCTCTTATTTAAATAGGATCATCGACCACTGCCATGACTTATCTCCAAAGCAGATAGTGTGCCAATTGTAGATGTGGTCCTCCATTGGTGAATGCTTATCATTTTTGTAAACCTTCCACTAATTGTAATGATGGCTCTAGGAATATTCCCTATGTGGAATATCCTTTTCTTAACCTCCAAGGTTTTAGGCTGGCACCTAATCCACTTATCACACCTAGTCAGGTCATCACATTTTTCCTCAAGTCACTTCATGATGTCAAATATGGTTAACTCATTTAAACCATTTTTCTACCTCCCACGTGCACCCTAGTTTCACTTAAACCTTTTTTTCCTATGCGTTTATCCTTAAGCACACTTCTATCTACTAATCCTGCGCACGCGTGCCTCTTGGTACTTAGCCAATATTTTTAGGGTCCATCATCACC
Organism: Taxus chinensis; assembly: GCA_019776745.2. Classification (NCBI taxonomy): domain Eukaryota; kingdom Viridiplantae; phylum Streptophyta; class Pinopsida; order Cupressales; family Taxaceae; genus Taxus; species Taxus chinensis. The sequence goes on along the minus strand of CM034152.1, from coordinate 758,539,762 downwards.
CCACACTACGCATGTTCTCCATCCTCATAAACATTCTTCTTCCTCAAAGAATAAAGAATAGAGGTATTGAAATAATTAGAGGGTAAGAAAGGTAAGTAGATATATGAAAAAAAGGAAAAGGAACAACCTAGGTAGGAGGGGGAAATGAGTTCTTTTCAGCAACGATTTGTGTCTTTAAATAAATTTCATATGCTGGAAGATGAGGAAAAGGAATTGTAGACACCAAATTTGTGTCTTACGACCCCCTGTGCCCCGCATCTCATTCCGCAACCTAACCTCATCACCTAAACCTTACACAATTATTTATTAATTACCTTATAATTAATAAATCCACATCTCCATACCTGCCACATCATTTCGCCACCTCATCATGACCTAGTCCTAACTCTAAACTAACCTAATTAAGACCTATAACTTGGTCTACATCCACACCCATGACTAATTACTCCTCACCCACACCTAAAACCAACCTCATAATGACTTGACCAAGCCCACAACTAATCCCTCGGGAGAAAAGGAGGGAAAGTTGGCTATTTTACTAAAAATAGCCCACTTTGACCTGACGGATACCGGTTCCTACTCGACCGCCGTCAGTTACGTAACCACCATCAGTTCCCTGTAATTGACCTCTCCCAACCAAAAACAAGAGGGGGATTTTCATTGATCCGAATCGGAAGTCATTGGAAGAATCTAGAATTTACTTGGCCGAGCAGAGACAAGTGAAGGAAAGAGGAGGAGTTTGCAGAGAAGGACATCAAGCCCAAGACTGCAACTAAATAACCAGAGCCCAGTGACACTCATCCAAGCCTTGGGAGAGAGGATACCTCATCTTGGATTATCAGATCATCCTACCTGAACCCTGCCTTCGTCATAACAGTCCTTGGACCTTTATCTTCATCAGGAACTAGTAAGTAGTATTTTGTATGTTCTTTTAATAGTATTTCTTGGACTTCTGAATCACAGTAATTACAAGTCTATTCCTGGATCTACTACCCGGTAACACTCTCCATCTAACTTACATTCCTCTACCCCTACCTTGCCCCAAGAACAGCCCCCATTCTCTCTGAATCTTCTCCATCACCTCATTACCTATCCCCAATCATTTTACCAACCTTATAAACACCATAGCTATCATATAGCCATCTTATAGCCAACCTTCACCAAACCCCTTAAATCACTACCCCTACCGATATCGGTTATCACCAATTGGTACCAGTGACACTGACCGGCATCAGTCACTGTGATTCAAAAACCAAAACCAGCCTTTTCTCTATTATTCTAACAAGGTAAACAAATTATAATTGGACAATAGATTATTTGTTAGAATTTGTGTTAATTCATATTAGTAGGGGAACTGACCACCTTCGAAAGGAAGTCTCATATTTCTTGGGCCCAAGGCAGTTCCCTCACTTATTATCTAATTAGAATCTGGTGGTCTTGTATTCTTACTTGCAGGTAGTCCTTCCCAGACAAAAAGGAGTTCTTTGCAATCGATCTGATCTCTCTCTACGATACGCGCAAACCCTCTCAACATTTAACAGGTATTCCTCCTATCCCTAACCCTTATATGTTTCTCAAAGGAATGAAAGGATAGAAGCAAATCTATTCCAGGAACAGAAGCATTTCTGTGTGAAACATTTTGGCACGCCCGGTGGGACCCATTTCGGGTTTCTTTCTTTCTTGCTTGCTTTCATATAGGGAGCACACTTGTTGTTTTCTTCTTCTAAAAATATTCACAAGATATTTTGTTATATTTGGTAAAATAATTTGTCTTGCTTTCCCAGCTTTGCATTAGTGAAAGTCATCTTCTTTGCTTCATCGAATATCATTTTCGATTTGGGTTTTAAAACACATGCATCCCATTCTTGCTTGCTGTTTTGAATTCTAGTGAACGTAGATTAAGTAACAGGTTGTACACGTGGGGGTGATTTCCACAGTATTGACAAAGAAATTAATCTTACTTTCACTGCACAACACATACCGAATCACTTCATAATTAACACAATAGCTCAAAACATCCCCCCCCTTTTCCGCGGTATTCCTCCGCTCGATTGAGGTAACCTTATAAGCCAAAACAAACTTGACATTTCCCCTAAGTATTTTATTTAGGATTGACATCATTTTATGTCTAAAGGCATAAGCCCAAATTGATTAAAACTAATCCTAGGGTTAGTCCGTTAATTTTTTTGTGCATCTTGTTTGTTTTTGCTTTTGTTTCTCTGTCATACACTATTTTCTGTGATCACTTCAGAACAGTTTGGTAGGCATACTAAGCACTGTTAGCCCCAAATCAACAACTTCCTTCAGCTTCTTACACCGGTCCTATTATACTGACATCGGTTAACTTACTGATGTCCGGCTACAGCCTGACCGACATCGGTTACCTGACTGATATCGGTTACTGTCTTTTACAGTTCCTAAAACCAGCAGCCTTCCAACTTCCAACATTTTGTTGCTACTTCTGTTCCTGATAGATTACATCCTTACTGTGTACACTTGTCCATGGTTGTTATCACTCGGAAACAATCTGCAGCCATGGTTTCACATGCCTGCTCCGTGCCTTTGCCTAAATCACCTCTTGCACATCCTGTGGGGAATCCTACGGACACTAGCGAGGTTCCCAAAATCCCTGTAGGAGATAAGGACTTTGTGAAATTTTTGGATGCTAATCCTAGTGCTGTACAATACTATTTGTCTCATGCCCCTGACCATACACCTGATGGTCAACTCCTTGTTGGCATGCCTATTAGTATAGCTGCTCATTTAGCTCCTTCTCCACCTGATAACTCCACCTTTCCTTCTTCATCCTTAGTCCCGTCTCCTACCTCAGCGGCTTTAGGGGTTTATACGGCACAGATTGGATTTCCTTTGGTTAATCTTGGGCCTCACATATCATTACTGCCGACTACTCCTACCTTGTCTCTCTTGCAGACTGCTCCTTTCATGACTTGCTCTCTGCCACCTATCCACACGAGCTTTCCTTCTCAAGCTCCGCCCACCTTTTCATTTCCACACACGTATCCGGTGACCTCAACATCTTATATAGGACATCCCTATTCAGTCGCCTCAACATATTCGTCCTCCATACCTTATCAGCATTTAACCCCACCATTGTCTAGTGGTGGCCCTTGGCCCAATCTGCCTCCGTTTACCACAACTACACCATCATCTCATCCAACTACTGATTTAATCAAACAAATGATGGACAAAATGTAAAATCTGGAGGCTTCTATTTCAGGAAGTCGTAGCACCCTGACATACGAGAAAGTTTGTCAGGAGCCTATCCACCCTTTTGTCCCCCTTCATTCATATCCTCCTCAATGGGAATTACCAAAATTTACTCGTTTTAATAGTAAGGAGGATCCTCAACAACAATTACGATCATTTAGACATGCCTGCTATCTGATTGCTCATGGTGATGCCTTACTACTCTGCATCTTTCCCATGTCCTTATCAGGACCCGCCTTGGAGTGGTACAATGCTTTAGCCCAGCACTCAATCTTCTCTTTTAACCAACTAGCCCAATCTTTCTTGGATCATTTCTCCATTAACATTGCCAAGAAAGTATCTATCACTGACCTCTATGCCATCTGACAATTTGAAGATGAATCTATCGTAGATTTCATTGGACGATGGCGGGGCCTTATCAACCAACTTACGTATGCCTTGCCTCAGGCTGAACTTATCAAACTCTTTACGCGGGCCTGCGCTAAGCACATTTCTCATACCCTCCAAATTCAAACTTTCCGCACATTTGACGAGGCCTTTACTATGGCTCGAAAACTAGAGATTCGAGCCTTAGAGGAAGAGAAATTGTGGTTGCGCAACAAAAACCCCAATTTCTGAACCCAAGACTCCACCAGCAAACCTAACACCACCAATCCTCATGCATCGACTCCTTCAAAATTAAAAGGAGCTGTCCACGCAGTGATGGTCAAATCCCAACCACTGTCTAATACCCTCGCCAAAAACCACCTATAAGTATAAAGATGAGCCCATCAATTACACTCCCTTGGGAGAAACTTATGGTGTGATATTGGAAAAATTGCTTAAAGCGGGAGCTATTACTTTACCTCCTGTTAAACCTCACTCCGGGTTTGATTCCACCCGTGCTATACCTTCTTGGTACAAAGAAAATGACTTTTGTAACTTCCACCACATGAAGGGACATAGTCATGAAAACTGCAAGATGTTGAAAAACATTGTGCAGGAAATGGTTGATGCAGGGGATATAGCCCTCGATAATCCTAACACCCCTACTAACCGAAATTTGAAAATTTTCAACAAACCATTCCCAAATCACTTTTCTAACAGTAACATAAACCAAGATATCTTTACCTGAGGAGAGTGTTCATGAAATCCATGCAGTCTTCGACTCCCAGCCAAAATCCTCTATCGAAAAAATTCTGAATCAAGCCTCTTCACTAACGCAGGAACCCGAACCCCCTTCACCACCATCAAGACAAGACAAAATCCTTGTCGTTCCTTTACCCATCAAGGAATTAACCACCCAGAGTTCTCTTCTCACATATGAGCCTTCTTACACCACATCCTTGCAAGACTGTGAGCGGATGTTATCTAACTTATCTATTTCCCAAACATCTCCTTCTACCATTCTTATTATACAAGAGGAAGGCTCGCCACTTCTTTTGTCATCCTTAGATGAGAAACCTCTTGAACCGACATCACTAAATTCTTTAATCATGATGGATCCCCTCAAACATGCCCTCCTACCTATTAGTTCTTCATCACCTAAATCTTTTCAGTGACCGGTTGACCTCTTAACGCCCATTGATACAGTGCCTCATTTACCCCCTGTATCACACCCACAGTGGACTAGAATCACAACCCACCTTTCTTCCATACAAAATTTCCTATTCACACGTGAGGATTTTCATCCCTCAGAAGATAGACGAGTCCTATGGGAACGTTTGAGTACGCCATATTCTACTCAAATGCAGATGACCAATCCAAATGCCTTTACCATATACCCGAAGTGTTTACAAAAGCTTAAAATGCCTATGTCCTCATCTTCACCCCCCTCATCTCTACCAGATACCTCATCCACCTCTATTAACCTAACCAAATCTTGCCCTACGCTTGGGACCTCACCAATACCCAGTCTAACATACCCACCTAAATGGTTAGATTTATTCAAAAATAAAGCCGTCCATCCACTTAGGAGACAGACTCAATCTCCTCAACCTCAACCTATGCCTCTATCACAACTTAAAACCATCGTCATCACACCTACCTTTCATATTGGGACCTCATCCCTCCACCTTGCATCAACATATCATACCTCCTGCGTTTTCTTTAAAACGACCTACGCCTTCTACACCCATACAAAGATCCAAGGGTATATCAACACCGTCACCCCGCGTATCCTATCCACCTATCAACCCTAAACAAATTTCATCATCAAAGGATTTTGTTTTCTGTCACTCCTCTTTCTCCGTGGTTATTTCCTGATACCACATCATCTGTGGCCTCATCATCTAACCAGCTAAACATAACTTCTGCACCGAAGAAGCCACGTTTAGTTAAATCCCATTATCAAAACCCCTTGGCTAAACCGCCACCCATACAAATCAACCATACCCCGTCATTACCAAAAACTACCCAGTCAATAGCCTCATCTTCCTTTGACTTTGACCCACTCAAAGGGTCTTACGCTAAAATCCTTGCTATGTTGGTGGAGAATGCGACCATTTCCCTACCCCCACTTAGACCTTATGATCCATCTAAACCTCGACCTATAGGTTATGATGAGTCTAAAATCTGCACTTACCACCGCACACCAGGACATGATGTAGAGGGATGTAAAGCATTGAAAGCCATACTTCGTCAGTCACCTCTCTCAGATAGAAAGGTTAAGAAAGACAACTTACGAAGGGAGAGACCTTTAGCTTCAATTCCCTCTCCTATACCACCTGTCCCCACCTCACCAAGATCTATCAATATTACAACTCCACCTCTTGAAGACCATGACTTATCCCATACCATCTTCCTCCTCTCGTGTTCACGAGATCAATATGATTAGTGTTGCTACTCAAGGGCAGAAAAACAATGGGAAAGCTAAGGAAAGCACACCTATGGCCTCTCTTTCTCCGTCCACCATCCCGATCGCACCACCACCTAAAGTGGTTATTCGTGGACCCGCCTACCCCGTCTCTAATGGAGTTTCCCACCGAACCATGATCAAACAGCTTCACCAATCACCTGTAAAAATGACACTGTATGACCTCATTCAGACCTCTGAATCTCATCGACAAGCTCTCGTTGAAATTCTTCAAGAGATAGAGGTCTTACCCAATGAAACCTTGCCTGTTACCTCCATTCTAACACCCAATCACGTTGCTTCACTCACTAAACAACCTATCTCCCCAACCACTTCTGTCTCTGTACAGCAAGCCGCTGCTGTCAGTTTCTCCGAAGACAAAATTGTCGACTTTGGTGCCGAAGATCCTGACCCTGCTCTTTTCATCTCAGCTTATGTCTGGGACATTCGGGTGCATCGTGTTATGATTGACGGGGGCACTAGTCTAAACATCATCTCTTCAAAAGCCTTCCAACAAATGAATATCCCTTCTAGTTGCATGTGTGCCAACCCCATCATGTTGCGGTCATTCAATGATGCTATTACTTCTACCTTAGGCACCGTGATCCTTAACATTCGTGTAGGGCCACGCACTTTACCCGAACTCTTCTATGTCCTTGAGGGAGAGTTCCAATACAATATGTTGTTAGGCCGCCCTTGGATCCGGCTATGGGATGCTGTTCCCTCCACCTTACATAGATGCATAAAATTTGAGTACGAGGGGAAGTCCTACACCGTAAAAGTTGATCCTCCCCCCTTCAAAACCTGCAATATGTTATATCACCCTAATGATGTGCTTGTACCAGTCAAGACACCCATTCATCTAACCCAACCATCCACTTCAACCACACCTCTACCATCCACCTCAACCGCACCTACACCTTCAACCAATGAAACTGCCATCGCAAATACCACTTCCTTTCCCGCAGACAACATCCCAACCTCAGACCCCTTAGTAGATGTTTTTCAATGCCTTACGCTGGGGGAGTATCACCTATATAACGTTAGTTCTTTCCATACCCCACAGGAGTACGGACAGTTATATGCGCATCCTACCTACGACTGTCGCGTGGGGGAGGTAATCTCTTACGGACCACCTAATTGCCGCACCAACCTAACGTATGGGGGTGTCGACGCATCCTCCGTTACCCCTGAACCTCCCCTTGGTGTGGTTCCCTTCCAATCTGATTTCCAATACCTGACAAATCGTCATTTCGCCCTCACCTTCTTGACTCGCTGTGCTTGGAAAGGCTTTGGTTTTGGTCTTTATGAACAAGGCCGACATACAATCATTCCCGTGACTACACGCAAACACAATGATCGTAGTGGTCTCGGATTTCCTGAAACACTTACACCAGAGAAACCTCGTGTCAGTTGTATCCTGGAAGATGACGATGTCACCCCTACCAAACCATCATCACCCATTTTAGCCATCGTCACCCACAGAGTCGATAGACCCTGAATCTATCCCTCCTAACTTTTTTTTTTTTTCATAAATGCTATCTTCCTGGGTCCTCTCACTTATCAACGCGATAATGAGGACCCATCTTCTCTTCCCCTTCTGTATCTAGACATGATCGAAGAGGATTCACCTTCAATTAATGTTGTTGAGTGCCAGGATGACGACTCCATCCTCACTTACCTTGGTGCGGATGACTCTTATATTCAACGCGCCTTACCGTCTGAAACTCAAACCATGTTGAATGAGTCGACTATAGAAATCAACATCCACACAGAGGATGATCCTCACATTGTGAAGATCAGACAATCTCTTAATGCATCAGAACAAGCCACCTTTACTACCTTTCTCTGTACCCGTAACCAAGCTTTCGCTTGGTCCTACGCTGACATGCCAGGAATTGATCATGACATTGCTGTCCATAACATTACCCTAAAACCCGATTCCAAACCAGTCAAATAGAAACTGAGAAAAATGCATCCATGCATTGCCCTCTTGGTCAAAGAAGAGCTTCAACGACTCCTTTCTGTTTCCTTCATCTTACCTATTGACTATCCTCAATGGATTTCTAACATCGTACATGTCACTAAAGCGACGGGGGGACTTCGGATATGCACGGATTTCTGAGACCTTAACCTTGCTTGCCCCAAGGATGACTTCCCCCTCCCAAGTATTGATCAACTTGTTGATCTCACTGCGGGCCATGAGATGCTTTCTCTCATGGATGGATTTTCGGGATACAATCAAATTTTGGTAGCCCCGGCCGATCAACATAAAAATACCTTCATAACTCCTTGGGGAACCTTCTGTTATCGTGTCATGCCGTTTGGCCTTAAGAATGCTGGTGCGACCTATCAGCGGGCTATGACTTACATTTTTCATGACATTATGCACACTATCCTTGAGGATTATGTCGATGATCTTCTTGGCAAATCTAAACATCGCAGTGAACATCTCGATGTTTTAACCATTATTTTCGATCACCTGTTACAATATTCTGTCCGTCTTCAACCAAAGAAATGTGTCTTTGGTGTCCTTTCAGGAAAACTTCTTGGTTTTATCATCTCTTTGCGTGGCATTGAGGTCGATCCATCTAAAGTCAAAGCTATCCTAGAAATGCCCCCACCTACTAACCTCAAACAATTGCGTAGTTTGCAAGGTAAACTCCAATCTATCCGGCGTTTCATCTCCCAACTCTCAGATCGATGTCAACCTTTCCATCACCTCCTTAAAAAGGAAATTGCCTTTCAATGGAGTGAAGAGTGCCACCAAGCCTTTGAGGCTCTCAAAGCCTATCTCTTGCAGCCACCTGTGCTTATCCCACCTCAGGACGATCGCCCTTTCTATCTTTAACCTTTCTGCCACCGACCATGCTGTAGGAGCCATGCTCACACATCGTGACTCTGAGCATCGAGAACAAGCCGTTTATTATATAAGTCGGTACTCTCGTGGATTACGAAACTAGGTATACACATGTAGAAAAGTTGTGCCTAGCCCTATCATTCGTAGCCACCAAACTCCGACACTACCTCCTGAATCACAAAACTTTTGTCATCACCAACACGGACCCCATTCATTATATGTACGCCAAAACCACATCTAAACCAACGCATCGCCCGATGGCTTATGCTCCTCGCTGACCTCGACCTTGAATTTATACACCAGAAGTCAATAAAAGGACAAACTATCGCAGACCAACTCGCGGAAGCCCCTTTACCTGGGGAACAATTTACCAATTTTAATTTCCCCGACGAACTCATCGCCACTCTTTCACTCAGGGAGGAGTCATATCCAATGACCCTCTTCTTCGATGGATCCAAATGCCAGCACGACGGAGGAGCTGACGTTGTTCTCATTCCTCTTTACGCTGAGCCTATGCCTCTTTCATTCCGGCTCGATTTCCCCTGCACTAATAATACAGCGGAATACGAGGCCCTTGTTTTGGGTCTCCAGGTTGCGTTACACTTAGGTGTCAAATCTATCAATATTTTCGGTGACTCTCAATTGGTAGTCAATCAAGTTATGGGCATCTACCAATGTAAAAATGAGGAACTTCAAAAGTACAAACATTACGTGGATTCACTTTTGACCTTATTTACTCATTATTCTATCCAGACCATTCCCCGCTCCACTAACAAATTTGCGGATACTATGGCTTGCCTAGCCTCGCAAATTCCTGCCTCACCAACTGACTCTGACATATTCGTCTTGGTCCAACAACTCTTTGCCCCATCTTACTCAGCCCCGGTTGTTTGTATGATAAATAATGTGTCTGCTAATTTGCAGGATACCTGGTATCACCAATTTCACGACTACCTTACAACCTCTGTTCTCCCACCTGACCTTACTAGTAACGACAAACGTGCTTTTCTTAAAAGTGTTTCTCGTTATGTCGTCATGGGGGGACTCCTCTATAAACATGGCTTTGATGGCATCCTCCTTCGATGTCTAACCGGTGCGGAGGTCACCTACACCATCCAACAAATCCACGACGGTATTTGTGGCAGACATTTTAGTGGCCTGGCCGTGGCCAAACGGATCCTTCGCCTAGGCTATTATTGGCCTACTCTTAATAACGACTGCTACGAATATGTTAAATGTTGTGTTATGTGTCAACAACATGCCAACCTTCAACATACCCCTAGTCATCCGCTACAGGTCGCACGAGATCTTTGGCCTTTCTCACAATGGGGTTTAGACCTTATTGGTGAGATTCACCCGCCCCTCTTCGCAATGTCACTGTTGGATAATCAAAGCAACCAAATATTTACACTAAATGGGTGGAAGTCATTCCACTCATTTCAACCAAAAAAGAAAAAATCGTTCGAATTCATTAACCATCACATTATCTGTCATTTTGGTGTTCCTCATTGCCTGATAACAGATAATGGTAAATCTTTGAAAAATAAGTTGTTACAAGACCTCTGTGACAACTTTGGTATCAAACTTAGCTTCTCATCACCTTACTATCCACAAGCCAATGGTCAAAGCCGAATCTTCTAATAAAACCCTAACCAAAATCTTCATGAAAGTTGTTAACGACTCTGGAAGAAATTGGCATGATCACATCCCCTTTGCCCTTTGGGCTTATCGTACTAGCATTCGTACCTCCACTAATGCCACACCATTTTCTTTGGTATATGGTACGGAGGTTGTCTTGCCTCTCGAAATACAAATACCCTCCCTAAGAATATCTCTTCAGGATATTCTCACCAACGATGATTTCCACCAAGAGCGGTTAGCCCAATTAGAGCTTCTTGACGAGCGTCGTCTTACAGCTCTTGACCACCTTCAAATCTATCAAAAATGCATCAAGTGTGCTTATGATAAGTGACTTCATGAGTGTACCTTTAAGGTTGGTGATCTTGTCCTCAAAGAGAATCAACATGTAACCAAACTAGAAAAGAGCAAACGTGGAAAATTTGCTCCTAATTGGATTGGGCCTTACATTATCACGCATACTTACGGATCAGGCACTTACCATTTAGCTTTGCTTAATGGTAAACCTGAGCCTGAACCCCTTAATGCCTTGCATCTTCGACCATTCTACTATTGAATTTAGTGTTATATCACTTCTTATCTACCTTGTGCTCGTCCTTTGAGCTCATTTATCACCTCATACACTTTGTTTCGTGCATCTCAAAATAAAATCAAGCTCACATGGTTTGGTCATAAACTCCTCTTAAAAAGATGCCTTCCCCTCTTTAGTTAGGTCCATCACTTAAAAGTATAAAAATAACATGTTCTCAATTGTACATTTATGGGATATTCTTGAGTCAAACTTCCTACAAACCTAGATGCTTCATGCCAAACATATAGCTAGACCTCTAAGTTATACATAGACTGCTCCCTCGAAGGACAACCATGCACAAAAAAAATCGCATCTTCTACTATAAATAGACTGCTCCCTTGAAGGACAGCTATACAAAGTCAGCCTTTATCAGAAGCTTCTCACATTGATCCGCTTCGTGAAGACCTCAAGAACAAAAAAATACATATTCCATGTAGACTTCCCACATCGATCAGTCTATGTCCAAAAACATAAAAAGTAGTATTCCAAAAGCACTTTTGAGTCATGGACTTGTCTATTTAGGTTTGGTTCTCTTTCGTCAGAATAATCACCTTATAACAAGCTCTCAGCACCCCCGCCTATATCAACCACCTCACCTCACCATTTGTCAAGCAACAAACTCAAGGGACGTGACGTATATCCGATATATTGTGATTATACAACTCTTTTCACCTATCGACTTCTCGCCTATGCAAGGTACTTAGGGATTCAAGCTCATCCTATGTTAATATGTGGTTTGTTTAGCTCTTCTCAACTACGGGACAATTTTGCCTCTTTTGCTCGACTCTAGGATTGTGTGTTGACCTTAATCAGGACACGATTCCCTACTACTTGGGTAAGCTAACTTTCACTTTACCTATACCTACCTCAACATCGCCAATACCTTACCAACACCAACAACATTACCCTACCAACATCAAATTTTTACCAACCAACAAATTGCCTAACCACAACCAAATTTCCTGAATTCACCTCTCCCTGGTTCTAAGGGAGAAATACATCAGTCTGAGGCCCCTCCTTGCTTTGTGCAATGGGCTATGTAGGCAGCACTTAGGAGACATGGGGTCTCCCAAGGTTAGCTTGACTATACCCTATCATGTGTTGTAAATATATATTTTAGTGTATTTCTATTTTGACAACATTCATCTTTATCCTTTTTCAAAACAAACAAAAACAACATTCAAAACACAAACATTCTTATTATTATCATCACTCAAAACAACATACGTGTTTAGTTTTATTTTAGATGTTAAACAAATACATCTTCTCTATCATCTACTCACAGGTCGGCATCCTTATTTATTCTTATACTTCTATGAAATTCACTTAGACCCTTGCACCTCCTCCTGAATCAGGTGGTGATCGTGATCGTCGACGCCACTCACTTGGCCTCTCCATCCTCGAAGGTGCCACTGCTATTGGTTCCTCCCACTGATCCGCCAACATCTCTTGTAACATACGAATACGTCGTCTCGCGTGGAGGAATCTTGCCTCCAGTCTCTCCACTCGTAACTGTGAAACCTATAACAATCTTGTTGTCTCATTCACCTTTTTTTTGAAGCTGGTAAACCAAATCCTGCAGATGATCTCTCTCCGTTGTAATCACAGCTATGTCAGGACGCTCACGTGCACCTCGCAGCTCTACTACCCACCATAATCTATAGGCCTCTGTCATTCCCGCATCCATTACCCTACGATCGTCTGCTATCTCTTCTGGCCCTTCTGGCAGTGTCGACCAGGGAGGTGAGAATGCTGCCTCAACATCGATCCTCATGTATGGTCTATATGTCATAGGTATATCCTGCAAAAATCCAAATTGTCACCGCATGTGATCTAGAGGAATCCTCTCATATTCACCTGGCATGTTCCCTGTAATCCACCTCAATCACTCTACACCCCTCAAATCCTCAGCTATGTTCTCTGTCACCATATAGTTCCCGTAAGGTCTCCAAAAAATATCTGCAATTGTCACCATCTCCCATACCTGCCTATAATACTCGATGTCATCTATCACGGCCTGGGATCTCGCCTCTTGTTCTATCTAGACCCATCGTCTGAATCCCAAACTATGCACTCCTGTCTCTCCTGACTGGATGGGTCGGCCTATCGGTCACACACAAACAATGTGCTCATAGGCCCAACAATGTAATAAGTATGAACAATCCAGTGTCGTCATGTGTTTTCACCTGCTAGCCCATAAACCCCTGTATAACTCCACCAAATATGCGGGTGCCCATGCAAAAGTCACGGTCCTTTCTATCATTTCCCAAATAACACTCATCAATGCTTTTGGAAATCTTCCCCCCTCCACCCGCGGTAATGCATAATACCCCACCGCTATCATTAATACCACTGCCAACCTTGTTTCCTCAGGGTGTGTTGCATACATTGTACCATAAGTGAATGTCAAACCTCACTATGTCAACTCCTGTACAGCTGCACCAAATACTGTTGTTATCGCTCCCTGCCCCGCGCTAGGCAACGTCTGATACACTGGTCTTCCTATAATTGGGAGCCTCAAAATTCTAAACACATCTTCCAACGTCACTGTCATCTCCCCTATTGGTAGGTAGAAGGTATTCTTTTATGGGTTCCATCTCTCAATCAACACCTGCAACATAGCATGATTGCGTGTGATTCGTGAATAATAGCGGATTCCACTTAGCCCCACATGGTTTATCAATGCCCATTCAGTTGGTGTTACATCCGCTCATATTCTTGACAACAACACTGGCACAGTATCATTCATCCTTAACTTTGCTTCTGCCTGCATACATAAAAACGACACACAATTATTCAATAAATCAAATCCCCACGGGTTTTTTCTCACATTCTGGAAACTCCTGCAGTAACTGGTATCAGTTATAAATAACCGATACTGGTTTACTAACTGATACCGGTTATCTCTAAACGATACCGGTCACTGTCAAAAATATACAGCCTGCTTAAAAACATACACCTACGATAATTATTTTTCCCGTTTACTCCTCTCTATACCTAAAAACATACGTGAACACCCTACTTACCTACCCCATAACACTCACCCCATCTCAAACCCTTTCTTATCACCTTTTTTTTCTCATCTCTACCCTCTTACCTTCTGTCATCCTATTCATCAAAACATGCAAGAATTTAAATACAACCAAACAGTTTACCTCTCGGGATGCAGCAGCTTGGGGTGGAACTTGTCTTCCCTCTCGTCCCTACCTGCTGGATGCTTCTCCTTGTTCAGCCATGTTCACCACCCTCTTCCAATATAATTTTCCTTTCTAACTTCTTAATCTCAGTCCACACTCACTTCACCTGTCTCTTTCCTCCTTATCACTCAATTCTTTCATGCAATTACCTGTATCAGTCGTCAAACAGCGTCACATTCACGTATTTAACTTGTTGCATGACTCTAAAAATAATAACTTAAGTTTCTGCCCAAGCTTTTCTATTTTTAGAAAAGCTCATTTTGAAATAACCGGTATCGGTTACATAACTGATATCAGTCACCAATCTACCGACGTCGGTTAGCTAACCGATATCGGTCACATGCCTCCTATTTATTAAATCTGGGCATTTTCTTTATTTTTTGCAAATTTTTGTGGCGCCCACCTCTTTTCCTGCATAACTACACTATTATCAATATTTGCCATCAACATCACATCAATATCTCATCACAATTTCATCAACATCATCTATCTATAATAAAACGACCATCAACAAAATACATCAAAACTATCAATATATACACCATTTGGATCAAACTCGTCATCTACATACATTCCATTTCAAAAAACATCAACGAAATACATAAAAAACACACCATATGGATCAAAATTATCATCTCTATATATATCAATGTTTCAAATATACAACTTGCCCTGCATAGGGGCCTTTATGATCTCAAAATAATACAAAACCGGCACGCAGGCCGCAATAACTATCAAAATCTCGACTCGGCTCGTAGGCCGGTCTCTCATAACAAAAATATACTCAGCTCGCAAGCCGGTATCAACTATACAACCCCTACTCAGCTCGCAGGCCGGTATATACAACAAGATGAATAAATAAATGAATCATATGTGGGCACGCAGGCCTCTATATACATAACCAGTGCGCAGACCGGTGCCTATATCCAATGTACAAGCAAAACACCTATCTCCACTCCAGGGGATGTCTCAGCACTCCCCACCACCCTCAGCTCCTCTCCCTGTTGGTCCCTGCACTGGCTCCTGCCTCCTCCCTGTCACCGACCCACCGGCTGTAGCTGCACCCCCCTGGGATCTCTGGCTCCAAGAGGTCTCGGCTCTGTGTGCCACATATGGCTGATAGTCAGCCCTGGTACCATCAAGGACATCCTGATAATACCGGGCCTCCGCTCTCACCTCCATATAACGGGCCCGTGCCACCATGGCTGCTGGGGCTGGTCCCCCGACTCCTAATAATAATGGCCCCTATCCTACCAATACACCCTGTGCCGGTGCCTGTGCCTGTGGTTGTGACGGTGCTGATGGTGGTCCCTGTGGCTGTGCCTATGGCTGTACCTATGGCTATGCCTGTGGCTATACCTATGGCTGTGCCTGTAGCTGTACCTATGGCTGTACCTATACCTATACCTGTGCCTGGGCTAACTGCCCCTGTAATACCCTGATCTGTGCCTGTGCAGCAGCAAGATGCCCCTGTAATAACTGCACCTATCCTAGGAGGTGGTCCCTCTCTACTGTAACAGCTGCCAAATCTAGCTGTGCGGGTTGTGCTATCCTTGCTGCTCTCTGACCAGCCCACCAAACCAAAAATGAACCTGTACACCTGGCGTCAACCACTGTATCGTCGGCCAGCCTCTCTGCTACCCAATCTGGGTCAACGGGATGTGGAGCCAGTAGTGGGGCCTCTACATCATCCCTCTGATCTTGTGGGAAGGGAGGTGGCTCATCCTGTCACAGCCCCAACTGCCGTCGTACCCTCTCTAAGGGTATCCACTCATACTCTCCCGGCCTCCGTCCTGCTATCCAAAAAGTATACTGGATCCAGCGCATCTGTGCTCGGGCTCCTCCTCGGGGTTGATGGCCTCTGTAAGGCCTCCATACAATATCCAATGTGGTCAAGCCCTCTAGCATATGACAGTAGTAAGCTACATCCCATCCTACGAGCACCACTCGTGGCTGGCCCATGACCCCCAACCATCTCTGAAAGCCATACATGTATATAACCTGTGGCCCTGGCTTCTGGGGCAGCCCTACTGGTCGAATACATATGATATGCTCATATGCCCAGCAGTGTAACAAAAATGTGGAACAAATCCCAAATCGCCTCATCCGGCGATAACCCCACAGCTCTCTGTATAGCTGCAGTAGATATACTGGTGCCCAGGCATAGCACGTATGCTCCTCCACCATCTCGTGCAGCACCCCCATCAAAGCCCGTGGGACGCAGCCTCCCTCTGAGTCTGGGAGGGTGAAGCATATGATGCCTATCATCATCAACATGGCCAGCCGTGTCTCATGTCTATGGGCACGATACATGTCCCCATAGGCAATGCTCGCGCTGTGATAAGTCAATAACGCGGCTGCATCCCCAAATACCTACAGAATGTTGTCCATAACTGTCTCTGCATCTACCTGGAATACTACCTCTCCTACGATCGGCAGTCTTAGGATGTGATATACATCCTCCAGGGTAATAGTCATCTCTCCAATCGAGAGATGGAAAACATTGGTTACCGGATCCCATCTCTCGATGAGGGCAACAATAAGGCTGTGGTCCCTCTCCACAGCCCTATAACATTGGACTCCACTAAGTCCCACCTCATGCATAATGGCCCAATGCGCTACAGACACATGTGACCTCATCCGTCTCAATAGTGGGGGCATCTGATCCCGCATCATCAGCTGCTAACGTGCCTGCAAAACCAACCCACTGCATTAGACCTACCCTTTACAAAAACAAATACTTTAACCCTCTATACCCCCTTTTACCCACCCGACCACACCCTGACTCTATAACACACATCTACACCCACCTATCTTACCCTAAAAACATCTACGATATCCCCCGCCCTCTTCACCCCCAAAACACAACACCCAACAATAACACAAAACCCAAAACACATAACACCCAATAACAACAACAACAAAAAAAAAAACAAACACGAACAATGAAACAAAACCAAAATACACCTAACTACTGACCAGTACCGGTCACCTTTGACTGACACTGGTCCCCCTACAGCACATATTATACACCGGCGGCGGTCGCCATACGACCGACGCCGGTCCACAAACAACCCACATTTCCTGAAAAATTCGTGACTGATGCCGGTCACCTAGTGACCAACATCGGTCACTGTCCACAGCCGAAGCCAAACCCAATGCGGCCCCCAAAAACCCATTTTTTCCTATTACTACCCTTTTACCCACTGAAAAATCCTAAAAACCTACCCACCCTACCATTTTAGCCTAACTAACACACCTACCTTCTCCATTTTTCCAAATAACTTCAATTTATTAATTACTTGGATTCCTACCCAAAACCCAAATCTAGCTTAACAACATTAAATTCACATAATGAGAGGTTTTGAACCTATTGGTATGACGACACGTTGTCGTGGTGGGATAGGTGGTGGCAGTCCAGCTGGTCCAGCACCTCCTGCTCCTCCTGGCTATGCCATGGCTCTAAATCTCCTCTACTGGGTCCTCCACCAATCAAATGCTGCCTCCTACTCGCTAGGGCCTACCAACCACTCACTTCTCCACTCAAATAGTGCCACCTCAGCCGACAAATTCAACAATCTCACTAAAACACCTCAGACAACTAAAATTGATTTTCAAATTGACAATGTGACAATGACAGGCTGTATTTTTTATTTTTATAGGTTTTTTACCTATAACCGATATCGGTTATATTATGCCCTAAAGAACCGGTATCGGTCATCTAACCGATACCGGTCATAGAGAATCGATATCGGTTTAATCCCACCTTTTCCCCAATTTCTGCCCTTATTCATTAGTCTCCTTTGCTCACCACATCGCCTATACCCTCCTTTGCTAAATAGCCTTTTTTTGACTTCATTGGCCCAATTCAAGGCCACAACCAACCATTTGGGCCTAACCCAAGGCCGTAACCAACCATTTGGCTCGACCCAAGGCCGCAACCAACCAATCATGCCCGACCTAAGGCCGTAACCAATCATTAGGCCCGACCCAAGGCCGTAACCAACCATTTGGCCCGACCCAAGGCCGCATCCAACCATTTGGCCCGACCCAAGGCCACACCCAACCATTTGGCCCGACCCAAGGCCGCAACCAACCATTTGGCCCGACCCAAGGCTGCAACCAACCATTTGGGCCCGACCTTAGGCCGTAACCAACCATTTGGCCGACCCAAGGCTGCAACCAACAAATTAGGCCTGACCCAAGGCCGCACCAATTAAATACCTCACCCAAAACCAACAAATTACAATTTTATCCACCCATCATGTAGCTTTTTGTTCAATCAAGCTCACTTGTTCATGTTTTAGCATGATTAGGGTACTTGACTTGATCAGTCGACCAACTTTTCCTAGACCAAGACCGTGACGTTTATCTCAACCAAACCAACCATTTGGTACTGCCGAACATGCCTAAACATTCCTGTACCTTACCCATTATATCCCCTGGAGCTACTTCCTATGCCTTGGATACCAGGATTATATCACCCTTGTTTGGATAAACTATTGACCTTCACCTATGAATTGCTTGTTTTCTCTTCAAAACATGTACCCTGGTCACACTACTGCATTTCAACATGCGTCTGCTTCCTTGGACTTACCCCACCATCTTAACATCATCTCAACACCATTTACCCTTTATCAACCCTATCCCTGATTTCACGCTACCTCAATCTGTGATAGATTTGAGGGGGATTACCTATACCCTTAACAGGAGTAACAACTTCTTATTATTGTCCATGCATCTTTACAAGACAAGCTACACGACAACAAGGGGCTAATGTAGACACCAAATTCGTGTCTTACGACCCCCTGTGCCCCGCATCTCATTCCGCAACCTAACCTCATCACCTAAACCTTACACAATTATTTATTAATTACCTTATAATTAATAAATCCACATCTCCATACCTGCCACCTCATCATGACCTAGTCCTAACTCTAAACTAACCTAATTAAGACCTATAACTTGGTCTACATCCACACCCATGACTAATTACTCCTCACCCGCACCTAAAACCAACCTCATAATGACTTGACCAAGCCCACAACTAATCCCTCGGGAGAAAAGGAGGGAAAGTTTGCTATTTTACTAAAAATAGCCCACTTTGACCTGACCGATACCGGTTCCTACTCGACCGCCGTCGGTTACGTAACCACCATCGGTTCCCTGTAAATGACCTCTCCCAACCAAAAACAAGTGGTGGGATTTTCATTGATCCGAATCGGAAGTCATTGGAAGAATCCAGAATTTACTTGGCCGAGCAGAGACAAGTGAACAAAAGAGGAAGAGTTTGTAGAAGTGGATATCAAGCCCAAGACTACAACTGAATAACCAAAGCCCAGTGACACTCATTCAAGCCTTGGGAGAGAGGATACCTCATCTTGGATTATCAGATCATCCTACCTGAACCCTGCCTTCGTCATAACAGTCCTTGGACCTATATCTTCATCAGGAACTAGTAAGTAGTATTTTTTATGTTCTTTTAATAATATTTCTTGGACTTCTGAATCATAGTAATTACAAGTCTATTCCTAGATCTACTACTTGGTAACACTCTCCATCTAACTTACATTCCTCTACCCCTACATTGCCCCAAGAACAACCCCCATGCTCTCTGAATCTTCTCCATCACCTCATTACCTATCCCCAATCATTTTACCAGCCTTATAAACACCATAGATATCATATAGCCATCTTATATCCAACCTTCACCAAACCCCTTAAATCACTACCCCTACCGATATCGGTGACACTGACCGGCATCGGTCACTGTGATTCAAAAGCCAAGACCAGCCTTTTCTCTATTGTTCTAACAAGGTAAACAAATTGTAATTGGACAATAGATTATTTGTTAGAATTTGTGTTAATTCATATTAGCAGTGGAATTGACCACCTTCGAAAGGAAGACTCATATTTCTTGGCCCCAAGGCAGTTCCCTCAATTATTATGTAATTAGAATCTGGTGGTCTTGTATTCTTACTTGCAGGTAGTCCTTCCCAGACAAAAAGGAGTTCTTTGCAATCGATCTGATCTCTCTCTACGGTACGTGCACACCCTCTCGACATTTAATAGGTATTCCTCCTAGCCCTAACCCTTATCTGTTTCTCAAAGGAATGAAAGGATAGAAGCAACTCTATTCCCGGAATGGAAGCATTTCTGTGCGAAACAGGAATGGGAAGAAGAGCATGAGAATGTTTCATGCGATGAAAAAGAAAATGGGTTGGAAAGTGGGGATCAGAAGGAGGAAGGTGAAAAAAATAAAAATCAAAAGGAGGATTCAAATGAGGAAGTTTTTGTTTTGGAGGATCAACAGGCTGGAGGGGGACATAGTGAATCTCAAAGTCTAGTAAAGTTGTTCGTCAGTAAACAAGAATTAAAGGAGGAGATCTTGATGTCTCAGTTGGAGGAAGTTCCTTGTTCCTTAAATCTGGAAAAATCAAGGATAGAAAGGGAGGAGAAGAGGGTCATTACAAGAAATACTCAAAAACAAGACAAAGGTAAAGCAGATTGTGGAAAGGCTCCAATGAAAAAGGGAAATATTTCAAATAAGGATAGAAGGGAGAAAGTTGCAGCTAAGGAAATAGATTCAGGTAGACAATGCTCCATTGAGGAGAGCATTACTCCAAATAAATTGAAATGAAGGTTATCTCTTGGAATATAAGGGGGATTAATAACCCAAACAAATAGAATATTTTATCTGCCTTTAGGAAGAAGAATAATCCTGATATTCTTTTAATCCAAGAAACAAAGATGTCAATTGGAAAAATGAAGGAGGTGAATAATAGAGTTTGGTTTAGTTATATGATTCAAAGTGTTTCTTCGGTGGGAGCTTCAGGAAGTTTGGTCACCTTTTGGAATCTATATGATAGAGAAGGTAAGTTTTTGTTTTGTTCCCAAAATCATGTTGCTATTTTATTTAAAGAGAAAATAGGTGGTTCTGAGTGGATATGCTCTAACATTTATGCCCCGAGCTCGGTGATTGGAAGAAGGAAGCTATGGGATGATATAATTATATTTTAGAACCACTATCAAGGTGTAAATTGGTTAATTGGAGGGGATTTCAATACCCCTCTTTGTATGGAAGACAAAAAAGGTGGGTCTGGGGCTTATAGTGATAGTATGGAGGATTTTGTTGACTTTATAACTTCCTGTAAGTTTGTGGATATTGAATTAAGAGGACAACTCTTTACGTGGTCGAATAGGAGATTAGGGGATGATCTAATTCAAATTAAGTTGGATAGGTTCTTCATAAATCTATCTTGGTTTCAAAATTTGATGGGATCTATGGGGGCTCTTCCTCGTATTGGATCAGATCATAGTCCTATTTGTCTTCAAATAGGTTTAAATAAAGAGGTAGGTGGAAGGCCATTCAGGTTTTTCAATATGTGGCTTCAACATCCTAGTTTTGAGGAAGAAGTTAGGTTGAGTTGGAAAAGGACTTTTAGAGGAAATCCGATGTTTAAATTGGTGGAAAAATTAAAAAAATTAAAAAGTAAGCTGAAGGTGTGGAATAAAGAGACTTTTGGTAACATTTTCTCCTAGAAATCTATGATTAGTGAAGCTCTAAAGAAGGTGGAGGAGGTTGAGGTTTCTGGTTTTACGTTAGACTTGAAATATAAGGAGAAATCTCTTTTGACTGAGTATCATAATTTGGAAGTGAAAGAGGAGGCCTACTGGAAACAAAATTCTAGGGTGAAATGGTTAAAAGAGGGGGATAGAAATACTAACTTTTTTCACTTAACTACTTCTATGCATAAGAACAGAAACTTTATTGGGGAAATTAAGGATGAGAGGGGAGTAATGTTAATCAATCATGGTGATGTCTCACAAGAATTTGTTAGATTCTTTTCCCATCTTCTTGCAGCTGAAAAGGATCCTAAATTAGGTAAGGAAAGTGACATTACAAATCTTTTCCAATCTGCTATTTCTCTTCAGGACAATGCAAAACTGATAAAGATTCCTTCTGCTGAGGAAATTGCAACTGTTGTTTTTTATCTTGATGGGGATAAATCTTCAAGCCCAGATGGTTTTCCAGCATTGTTTTTCCAATCCTTTTTGGAAATTATTCACAAGGATGTGGAAGAGGATGTTCAAGATTTCTTCGAAACTGGTAAATTGCTAAAGGAAGTTAATACTAATTTCATTTCCCTTATGCCTAAGGTGCAAGGGGGGAAAAAGTTTCTGATTATCATCCTATAAGTTTGTGTTATACGGTGTATAAGATTATAACTAAGATTATTTCCTTAAGATTAAAAGGATTGCTAGAACACTTTATTTTTGATAATCAGGGAGCTTTTGTGGAGGGAAGACAGATTCTTGATAGTGTGATAACTATCCATGAGGCGGTTCATTCACTTGAAGTTTCAAAAAGGGTAGCTATAATGCTTAAAATTGATATGAACAAAGCCTATGATAGAATTCTGTGGAGATTCCTGAAAATTATTTTGGGGAAACTGGGTTTTCATAGTCATTTTATAAATCTCATTATGGAATGCATTTCTACTCCTAAATTTACTATTTTAGTCAATGGAAAGGCAGAGGGTTTCTTCTCTGTGGGGAGGGGTCTTAGGCAGGGAGATCCTCTTTCTCCTTTTTTGTATATCATTATTGCTGAAACTTTGAGTAGACTATGTTTTGATTATAAACAAAAAATAAATTGCATGGTTTAATCATTTCAAATGGTATAGATCCTTTAATTTTAAAACAATTTGTGGATGACACCTTTCTCTTAGACAAGGCTACTCAGGCTGAGGCGTTGGGTTTCAAATAAGTGGTGTAAGATTTTGAGTATGTTACGGGTCAACTTATAAACTTTAGGAAAAGCTCTGTTTTGTTTTTCAATGTTGATCCGGAAGTCCAAACTAGAATAGCGGATATATTTGCATGTACTATTTAGGATATTCCATGTTCTTATCTTGGAATGCCTTTATTTAGGGGAAGGATGTAGTTGGAAAGTTGGAATCCTCTTATTTTGAGATTCTAAAAGAAATTGGAATCATGGAAGGGATCTCTACTCTCTCAAGCAGGTAAGCTTCAATTGTTGCAGATTTGTCTCCAAATTTTGGTGGTTTATCTCATGTCTATGTTCATAATGCCAGTAAAGGTTTCACAAATTATCACAAAGATTCAACGTCGGTTCCTGTGGTCGGGTACGAAAAGTAAGGATAGACTTCCTTTGGTGGCTTGGGATAGAGTCACACTTCCCAAAGGAGCTAGGGGATTGGGGTTAAAATATATTCATAGTATGAATTTAGCTCTAATGGCTAAAATTGTGTGGAGGTTGGAGCATGAACAAGGGCTATGGGTAAGAATCCTAAAGGCAAAGTACTTAACGGCTAATCAGGTGGCTTTTATATCTAATGATGTGTTACCTGAAGGATCCTTTTTTTGGAAAGGTTTGGGTAAATGTAGGGATATTTTACTTAAAGGTTGTAAATGGCAAGTTGATAATGGCTCTAAGATTAAATTTTGGGAAGACTGGTGGTTGATGGAGGCATATTTGGACAGTCAAGCTCCTTTAAGGGAGTTGGTGAATCATTTCCAGCTATCGGTGGGAACTTGGGTTGCATATTACTGGGAGGTTTCTAATTGGGGTTGATCTTGGAAACTTTTGGCTATGGACGGGATGAATGCTAATCAATAGGAATGCATAAGTACTTTAAATCAAAATTTAAGAGGTATACATATATCGGTGGGGTAGAGGATGGATGAAAAGGTTTGGTTTTTGACAAAGGATGGAAACTATTCAATTAAATCAGGGTATGGTATAGCTAGGAATGGTCCCCCCTCTTAAAGATTGTGGACAAATCTCTGGAACAAAGACCTTATCCCTAAAGTAAATCTATTTTTGTGGCATGTTATTCAGAACAAGATCTTAACTATTGATAATTTGTAGAAGAGAGGCATGATGATTCCTAACTGGTGTGTTTTATGTAAAAATAATAATGAGTCAGTTCAACAACTTTTTATACACTGCCCTTTCTCACAAAAAGTTATGGCTTATATTTTAAAAAAAAAAATCAACTTTTGTGGCTATATCCAGAGACTTTTGTCAACTGGTATGAACAATGGACTAGTCTGTTTGTTTCTCTGAATTTGCCTAAGGTTTGGAGTTTTTTTTTGCCTCATTTTATATGGGGAATTTCGCTGGAAATAAATAATAGAATATTTAAGGAAAATTAAAAAAATTCTAAGAGGGTGGGAAGTGGGATTTTGGGAGCTTTGAGAAATAATTTTTCTATTGTAAAAAATAAGGAGAAAGTGGTTATACCTTACCATGAGTAGGAAATTATTCACTCCTTTGGAATGAGAGTGAAGAACTCTATGGTAAATAGTATGGATAGAATAAATGCAAAATGTTCTACTCCTGTTGAAGGGTGTATGAAGATTAACTTTGATGGAACTGCGAAGGGGAGTTTGGGGTTAGCAGTGGTAGGTGGTATTATCAGAAATGATGCTGGTAAAATGGAGGCTGCTCATGCAGAGGCTATAGGCAATAAGTCTAATAATTATGTTGAAGCCTATGCAATGTTAATTGGGTTAAAATGGGTGAATACCTTACATATCAAAAAGCTCTATGTGGAAGGAGACTCTCAATATATAATTAATGTGATGAATGGTAAGGCTAGAAATCACATTAATATAGACTCCATTATTAAGGATGAAAAAACTATAATCTCAAACTTTGAAATTATTTTTTTCCAGCACGTGTATAGGGAGGAAAATAGATGCATGGATACTTTAGAAAATGTGGGAATTTTAAGTAATCATAAGAATTGGTGGAGGGAGGAGGAAGGGTTACCAATAAGAATAAAGGACAAAATTAATGAAGAAAGGAGATCTTGAGTGTGAGAATGGGAGTGTGGAGATTGAGGAAATTTTTTCATTACGGGTGTATTTAGTTCTCCTAATCATTTTTTAGGGTGTCACGAGGAAGAAGCGTCATTTAAATCAACAGTTTGGGAGGTTTGGAAAAATTCAGCAGTTCTTGAGTTACAGAAAAGGGAGATGGGGGGATCTAAAGTAAGGATAGAGCCATCGTCATCTTCTAACCTAGAAAGGGATGCTTTTCTTTGGGATCTGTTCAAAGAGGGAGGAATTTCTTCTTTCATTCAAAGGTTAAAGGGTTATGACGAGGTTATTTCTTGGGAATTTTCTCTAGCCTAGAAGAATGGTTTGGTTGAGATGAGAGGAGTTATTTGTTTGGTCTTGAAAGATTTAATTAGTAAGGTTGCTAATATGGATTGTGATGGCATTAAGGTTTATAAGGATCGATCTTGCTTACAGGAGGAATTCAAGATCTTTTTGGGGGACGATGAAAGAATATGTTTTATGGAAGATGGCATTTCTCGTAGTTCTTTGCCAGGATCTTTCTGGTAAGGTGGATGAAGAAGGGGAGAAGGATACAGTTTTTTTATTTATGGCAAGTAAAGTGGAGGCTTTGGAAGATTTGTCACCCAAGTGAAAGCTCAGAATAGGAATCTTCTTAGGGGCATGCAACGGTCAAATGGGGAGATCAAATCATTGGAGAACAGGGTGGATACCCTTCAAAGCTTAGTGGCAGAAGTAAATAGTAAAAGGAAACGTTTTGATGGTACTGGTGGATAGGGTGGAGCGGGGCCGAACTCTTCATACTAGAACTAGTATTTGTTAGGACTTTTTTGTGACTTTTTTGCTGACTTGTGGTATTTGTATCAGTTTTTATGTTGTTTTTTGTTTGTGATTTTTGTTTGGATCAATGGTCTTGTTGATCCTGCCCGGGGGTTTCTTTGTCTCATTTTTTGATAGATATTTTGTTTAATATCTAGTTTTTATTGTAAAATATTTCTTGTAAATGGTCCTTTGGATCCTTTATCCAAATTATTATCTATCAAAAAAAAATAATAATTAAAGAATGGAAGAATAGAAGAATATGCTACCACTACATGAGTGGGAACTCCTTCTTCATGGATGCCTCAATCTTCTCCCATGCGTCTACTTCTCCCTAGGCCTGCTGAAGTAGGTCACCCACCAATACACTTACTTCATCAAAACTAAGTTCCTCTCTCTTATATTTCAGCGTATGAACAACACTTTCCAACTACTTTCTAAAATCACCTAGCACAACCATCCTATGAGCGAGTTGGGGGTACAATTCCTTTAGCTTATTCTTAATCAAATCCCGCAAGGTCTTGATTGCTTCCAAATTCTTCTCAACTTCGGCCAAGATATTTTCTCGCTCTGCCCTATTTCCTATTTTTTTTCTTTTAATTCTTTTAGATCTACCTCATGTGTAGCAACCAAGATACTTGTTACCCTATCCCTATTAGCACAATTTGCATATATGGCTTCATCCATCTGCACAGAGGTCTTTACTGCGGCAAAGAGCTCAGAGTACTGAGTCACTACCTCCCCAATATTTATATTTTGCTCCTCCTCTACTGAATCTAATGTAAATGATCGCCTTTCCATGGTGAGAATGTATGTCAAGTATTCCAAGCATTGCATGGTTGACTCATATTTCTGCTCAGGCAGGGCCAAGTTTGGGTGCTTCAATATAATGGAATCTTAAAGGGCCTTTATCTTCTTATGGATTTCATGCACCTTTTCTTTTGCACCCCTCATCTTGCACCTTAACTGCACACTGATCAATTCCTTTGGTTTTATCTCTTTGTCCTGCTCAATGATCTCCTCATTCTTGTTCTAAGCTCTTCCTCCAAGACTCTTATTATTTTTTTTTTTTGAAGAGTCTTGCCTCCACCTCCACGGATGATTTTTTGAGTGCATTGCAAAGTTTCTCATCTAATAGTTGTTGGGAATTTGCAAGAGGGTTTACTCCCTTGGAATTTGTTATCTTCATCAATGCATCTTGATTTACCTCAAACTCAGGTTCATCAATGTGGGACTCAAAATTCCAAGATAGCATTTTCGTTATGCAAAGCTACGCACCTTCTTCATCAAAATAAGACTCAGAAAGGAGTTACTTTTTGGGCATGGTACTTTTGAAGCACATGCGTAGTACCTTTTTGAGATCATTAATGTAAGACATTTCTTGTTCCTGAGCCACTATTATGCCCTTTCCACCTATGTGTGTTACCTTTGGGAAGCTTACTACTATGATGGGGTCTCCGCTCATGCTTCCATAGTCCTTTTCCACACTCACACTTTCCTTTTTTTTCCTTCAACACTTCCTTGGATTTTCACTCGACTTTGTGCTCCATCAACTATTGGATAATTCCTGCCACTTCCTTCTCTATGGTGTTATCCATCTACTCCTTAGTTAGGGTCGATGTCTTCTAATCCTTCATATTTACTTCATCACTCCCCCCTTTGTCATGATCGCCTCCCTCTTTCTTATCCTTCTCTTTATTTCCTTCTTCCTCTAACTTGAGTACATTGTACACAGGATAATTTTGAGCCTCATCACACTCTTCATCATCTTCATCGACCTTGTCGGCCTCCATGCTTTCTATTTCTTCTGATTCTTACCCTTTTTCACCCTCTGCTTATTCTTTACTGGTGATTCTAGTTCAAGGACTTCTCTTTTTATTCTTTCTTTGGAGACTCTTCCCTTATCAATGACTCTTCCTTCTATGGTGATTCTTCCTTCTGCACTTACTCTTTTCTCATGGGATACCTCTTCTGGTGGAGTAAGTACTTGTGCCCCTACTGCATGCACTGTTTATGCACTCGGTGCCCTTTTCATAGGAGCCTCTCCTCTGTCTTGTTTCCTTTGCACAATATTTTTTTTGTGGTGGGTTCCTCAAGAATAGGGACATATTCTTCAACAGAAGTTCCCTTTTCATACTTATGCCTTATACACAAATACACCCTCATTGCTTTCCTCCTTACAACAGGTAATGTTATTGGTTTTAATATGTGCACATCATGGGATACATACTTCTCCACATAGACACACTTCTTGGGGTATACTAGATTCTTGCACAGCTTGTGGTAGCCTTGATCTACTACACTTAGATCAAATCTGAGTTTCTTTTCCTCTTTGAATCAATTAACCTTGGCCTCGAAGTACTCCATTGTGAAGGAGAAAGTAAATTTACACCAAGGACTCTTGGTGCCATCTACCAAAGTAAATATACTAACAAAAAAATCCTAGTATAAGGTGAACTCATCCTCTCCTTGTACTAATGAGGGTAATTGCTTGGGTATTCTCCATTCATCTTTGAATGCATCGTGTATCGGCTTATACCACTTTTCCAAGTGCACCTTATGAGTACTAGTTATGGTGTCATAGGTATACTGTTCAAACCTATCTGTAAGTGAGGGGTCCTCATCTGGGTATTCCCAAACAAACTTATCTGACCCATCGAGCACTCCAATCTCTAAAAACACAATGGTGAGGAGGACATTACCAAACCTGATCTTCTCCCAGTCACGTGTGGTGTCTATGATCTCCTCTACAATAAAATTTGATAGGTTATAGATGGTTCCCTCTGAGATCTTGTGGCACACATTCAACTAGGCCTTATTGATTTGTGTCCATCTCTCTTTCCCATTCATATTTTTAACCAAGTGCATGGCCATCCTCATCACCAGGTCAGTAATTGTGGAAATGTTCAAGTAGAGCGAACCCTTCTTGTAATCATAAGCCTCAATGGTCTTCTTAATGGTTTCCTTGTCATCTAAGTCATCGTCTAATGAATCTCCTTCATAGATAAGTCTAGTGAACTTAGAAATTAGCTGGGGGTTATGAGCATCCTACAACTTGTGAAATATAAGTGTTCTTCATACATGTATGAAATCAACCATTTGTATAGTCATTATGGCTTACTGAAATAGGGAAACTCGTAGAGTTGCAAAAACCCAACCAACTCCATTTTTACCTTTACCTCATCATCATAGACGAGGCATTCCATTTGGTGTCCTCTTCTCTATAGGTCCAACCATTTCTAGTGTCATTTAATTTTTTGTGGTGCTCGTTTGATGGTTGTAATCACTAAAGGCCATCTTCCTGACGTGAGACACCCATTCTTTAACAAGTAATACATCATCCGGGTACTAAATTTCCACATACCATTCTTCATTGAAACTGCTAGAGATGACTTGTTTTCCCTTACCCTTTCCCTTCTATGGTGAAACACTTTCTACTTTCCTTAGTGTCAGTCATTTATCGGGTCCTTAAAAATTCTTCCTCTCTCTTAGTTCTAGCTTTGTTCAACTTTACGGCTCCACTCCTTTGCGAAAATTCCTTTTAAAGCTCATGCCCTAACTATGCAACTCTAACATAGAAAACAATTTTTCCAAAAGACATCGTAACACCCATGGGATTACTCCACACAATCTTCTCCACTTACGCCCATGTACTCCTTTCCATTATGGTTGACTTATCAAACTAGCTATGCATGAAAATCTTCACAACTCATCTCAAACTTTCTTCCTAAGGATTCCCTAGTTCACAAGAGCTATTTGATAACTTAAGAAGCAAGGTAGAAAATAGCGCACCCCCGATCTTCTATTTATAACTTTTTCTTCTCTCTGTGATAAATTTCATGCCACCTACTAATGTAATTTTGTAGTAAAGGCATATTTTTCCAACGCCAACCTTCAGGACTTTTCCTCTTCTCTCAATCCTATGTGAACACTTTCGTAACCTTCTCGCATGCAACTACCTCGACCATAGAGTTCTTCACACTTTCTCCCACACTGAAGTCAATTCTTCCTCTATTTCTTGGACTAATTTCTTTTTGTTTCCTACCTCATGTTGCTCGTGCACTTTTTACCCTTGTATGTGGTTTCTCAAAGCCTTTTGACACCATCCTTCCCTTATGTTCACCTTTTCCATGCATGATCTTCCAATCCACATTTTTTTTTTATTTTTCAATCTAAGTCATCCACAACCATAGCTTCCAGCACTTTTCACATCACACCACCACACACAAAAATGGATGTGCGGTCCTCTATGCATAGAAAAACGTTTTGAAAATAATAAATGGATACCAGCACACAAAATCACACAAAAAAAAGCAACAAGAAAGTTTGTTGTGTTTGTGGAGCCTATTTTCATGTTAGAGTGTGGTACACCTTCTATGCGTTACACTCGGGTATTTTTACGGTGGTCCTGCTCCCCGGTGAGTGGGTCAGGGGGGTGAAGCCCCCCTAATCGAAGGGGATTTAGGGGCGAAGCCCCCAAAGCAAATTTTCATGGGTGGTTTATTAACCCATGTGTAATGGGTAACCATTATGGGCTATTTTTGGGCCCATGGTTTTGCGGTGCCCATTGTTTTGTAAAACCACCTCTTCAGCTACCCATAGGTTTATGGGACGGTTTTGTTTTTTCCCATTGTTTGATACCCATGGTTTTTTAAAACTGCTTAAGCAGTTGTCTATTTATATGGTCTTATGCATATGATAGAAATACAATAAAATGTATTGCAGATGTGTTTTGAATTCAGGTGTGAATTCTGTAGAGTTTGTTGAGCATAGCTCCAAATGGATCTGGGTATTGTATTAAG
This sequence comes from Taxus chinensis, assembly GCA_019776745.2. Taxonomy (NCBI): domain Eukaryota; kingdom Viridiplantae; phylum Streptophyta; class Pinopsida; order Cupressales; family Taxaceae; genus Taxus; species Taxus chinensis. The sequence continues at coordinate 758,508,984 of CM034152.1, read as the reverse complement.
AGAGTGGAGGCTTGTAATAAAATCTGAGCAAGTGATTCTTGGTGGACATAGCCCAAATTGGGTGAACCACGTTAAATCTTGTCTCTCTATGTTGTGTTATTTATTCTATACTTTTATTTGAGATCTGTAATATTTTCTACATATTAGTTTCTACTGTTGCGATTCTGTAAGGGATTATTCCACATATTTTATCTCTTATTACCTAACAATTGGTATCAGAGCCTAGTTTGGTTTGCTGAAGTGTTGAATCACAAGGAAAGTTTTATCTTAAGTGGGAGCTATGATAGATGATGGAAGATCTAGGGTTGATAAATTCAACGGGCAGAATTTTAGTCTTTGGAAGATGTAGATAGAAGATTACCTTTATCAGAAGGCTATTTATACTCCATTGTCTGAGAAGGTGAACAAACCGTCGAGTATGACAGATGCAGAATGGGATTTGTTAGATCGGAAGGCACTTGGAATGATTCGGTTGTGTCTTGCAACTTTGGTATTATTTAATGTTTCAAAGGAAAAGACTACAAAAGATCTAATATATGCATTAGGGAAGTTGTATGAAAAACCCTCTGCCTCTAACAAGATATTTTTAATGAAAAATTTGTTTAATATGAAGATGTCTGAGAATATTTTAGTAGCAAATCATTTAAATGATTTCAATAAGGTTTTGAATATGATATCTCTGGTTACAATAGAATTTGATGAAGAAGTTAGGGCTTTATTAATTCTGTGCTCTTTACCTAAAAGTTGGAATAGCCTAGTAATGGCGGTAAGCAACTTGGTTCTAGCTAACTCAAAGTTGAAGTTTGAGGATGTTGTAGGGGTGATTCTAAGTAAGGAAATGTGAAGAAAAAGCTCTGGGGAATATTCTACTTCAGGGAATGCTTTGACAGTGGAAACTAGAGGGAGACAAAAGAATAGAGGAAACCATGGAAAATCAAAATATCGGGCAAGGTCAAAATCCAAGAGCAAGATTGTATGTTGGAACTGTGGAAAGTCTGGGCATGTAAAGAAGGATTGTTGGGAGCTTCGGGACAAGAAGAAACAACAGGAAGAAAACAAGGAGGCAAATGTGGCATCGGGTAATGTATGTCATGATTCTTTGATTCTTTCTTTGCATAATATTATTAAATCTTGGATTTTAGATTCAAGGGCTTCTTTTCATGCTACTCCACATAGGCATTATTTTGTTGATTATGTTCAAGGGGATTTTAGGAATGTTTTTCTTAGTGATGATGAGCCTTGGAGTATAGTTGAAAAAGGTTTTGTTCAGGTTAAGATGTAGAATGGGAATACATGGCTATTGAAGGATGTCAGACATGTGCCTACATTAAGGAGAATTTTGATATCGGCGGGGCAATTGGGAAGTGATGGTTGTACTATGATATTTACAACTAACTCTTGGAAGGTTACCAAGGGTACTCTTGTAGTGGAAAGAGGTAAGAAGGTTGGAACCTTGTATTTAACCACTGATAATACTAATGATTGTAATCTTGTGGCTTCAAATGCAGCTACAACATTATGGCACTATAGGCTTGGTCATATGAGCCATAAGGGCGTGAACATCATAAAGAATAATTTTCCTAGATATACAGGAACAAGTTTGGATTTCTGTGAGAACTACATATATGGGAAACAGAAGCAAGTAAGGTTTCTCAAGATTGGACCTAAGAAGAAAGAGAGTAAGTTAGAGCTGGTACATTCTAATGTGTGGGGGCCGGCTCAATTATCATCTCTTGGGGGTTCAAGTTATTATGTTAATTTTATTGATGATGTAACAAGGAAAGTTTGGGTTTATTGTATTAGAAACAAATCTGATGTATTTGACACTTTTGTTAAATGGAAAGCCTTGGTAGAGAATGAAACAGGTCTTAAGCTAAAATGTCTCAGGTCAGATAATGGAGGGGAGTATTACAGCAATGAATTTAGTGATTACTATTCTAAGAATAGAATCCGTAGGCAAAAGATGGTTCCAGGAACTCCACAACAAAATGGGGTATCATAAAGGATGAACAGAACAATAACAGAATGTGCTAGGAGAATGAGGTTACATGTAGGACTGCCTCTTTCTTTTTGGGCAGAAGCGGTGAGCACAACTGTGTACTTGATAAACAGAGGACCCTCAAGTGCCTTAGATGGAGGCATACCTGAGGAGGCATGGTATGGTAAGAAAGTTGATTATTCATTTCTTAGAGTCTTTGGATGTGAGGTATTTTTTCATATAGATAAGGATGATAGGACCAAGTTAGAGGCTAAATCAGAGAAAATTTACTTTCATTGGTTATGGTGGTGATGACTTTGGGTTTAAATGTTGGAGTATTAAGGACAAGAAAATCATTCGGTCTAGGGATGTGGTCTTTAATGAGAAATTCATGTATAAGCAACAGTTGTAGGAAAATAGGGAAGAATCCAAGAAAGAATATGCAGTGGTAGAGGATCTTCTAGATGGGAAAGTGACCCATGAATCAGTTCAGGAACCTACTCAACAGGAACCCCAAACTCCTACAGTGAGGAGGTCTTCTAGGGTAAGAAAATAACTTGAATGTTTTTCTCCTTCTCTTTATTATTTATTACTCACTGATAGTGGAGAGCCAAAGAGCTTTGATGAAGCAATGCAAGTAGATGCCGGTAAGAAGTAGGAGCAAGCCATGGATGAGGAGCATAAGTCTCTCATGGAGAACTAGACTTGGGATTTGGTGAAACTATCGAAAGGAAAAAGAGCATTGTAGAACAAGTGGGTGTACAGAGTTAAAGACGAAGAAGGAGGAAAGAAAAGATATAAGGCCCAGTTGGTGGTCAAGGGGTTTGCACAGAAACAAGGTATAGATTTTGATGAGACATTTTCTCCTATAGTAAAAATGACTTCTATTAGAACCGTTCTTGGAATAGTGGCAGCAGAAGACTTGCACTTAGAATAGTTAGATGTAAATACTGCATTTCTCCATGGTGATTTGGAGGAACTATATATGCAGAAACTAGAGGGCTATGAGGTCAAAGGTAAAGAGGAGATGGTGTGTAAACTGAAGAAGAGCTTGTATGGCTTTAAAAAAGCTCCACATCAATGGTATAAGAAGTTCGATAGCTTCATGATGGAGCAAGGTTATATTAGATGTCATTCTGACCATTCATGTATACAAAGAAATTTGAGTATGGAAGTTATATTATCCTGTGTTTGTATGTTGATGACATGTTGGTTGCAGGTTAAAACATGTAAGAAATAAAATTACTCAAGAAACAGCTAAGTTAATCCTTTGATATGAAGGATTTGGGGGCATCCAAACAAATCCTTGGTATGAGGATAACTTGGGATAGGAAGGAATGGAAGTTAACTTTATCTCAGGAAGAGTAAATTAAGAACGTATTTAACAGGTTTAACATGTAGGATGCTAAACCGGTTGGAACTCCTTTGGCAGTCCATTTTAAGTTATCAAAGGAACAATGTCCCAAGATAGAGCAGGAAAGAAATAAGATGTCCAAGGTACCTTACTCATCAGTAGTTGGCAGTTTGATGTATGCTATGGTGTGCATTAGGCCTGATATTTCCCATGTAGTGGGAGCTGTGAGTAGATTTATGAGTGATCCAGGTAAAGAGCATTGGCAAGCAGTAAAGTGGATCCTTCGGTATTTGAGAGGAACCATGGGGACAATTTTGTGCTACAGTGGATCAGACACCACTTTACATGGTTATGTAGATTCAGACATGGCTGGAGATGTAGACAGTAGGAGGAGAACAACAGGTTATATTTATACTATAGGTGGGACAACAGTGAGCTGGATTTCATGACTACAGAAGCTGGTGGCTTTGTCAACCACGAAGGCTGAGTATGTTGCTGCCACAGAGGTAAGCAAAGAGATGATTTGGTTACAACAATTACTTGAGGAGTTGGGGCATAAGCAGGAGGAATGTAAGCTACATAGTGATAGTCAGAGTGTTATACACATAGCTAAGAACTCTGCTTTCCACTCCAGGATGAAGCATATATAGTTGAGATATCACTTCATCAGGATAGCTTTGGAGGAAGATAATTTGAAGTTGAAGAAGATTCATACCAGTCATAATCCTACAGACATGATGACCAAGGTGGTCACAAGAGATAAACTAAAGCTATGTTCAGCTTTGGTTGGCCTTCACAGATGAAAGTGAAGGGTTGAGAAGCTTTCTCAGTGGAAATCAGTCTCCAAGTGGGAGATTGTTATGTTTGTGGAGCCTATTTTCATGTTAGAGTGTGGTACACCTTCTATGTGTTACACTCGGGTATTTTCACGATAGTCCCACTAGCCGGTGAGTGGGTCAGGGGGGTTCGGGGGGTGAAGCCCCCCTAATCGAAGGGGGTTTGGGGACGAAGCCCCCGAAGCAAATTTTCATGGGTGGTTTACTAACCCCTGTGTAATCGGGTAACCGTTATGGGCTGTTTTTTGGGCCCATGGTTTTTGCAGTACCCATTGTTTTGTCAACAACCAGTGCCTTCCGTTGGCTACCCCATAGGTTTATTTTACACTTTTAGGGTGGACAAGTGGTGAAGACACCCATGGGTGGTTTAAAACATCGGCTCAGTAATGAATGGTCATTTATATGGTCCTTTATGCATATGATAAATACCATTCCAGCAGATGTAATTGTGATGGGGGTGATGTGAATGGGGTGTGAATTTCTGTAGAGTTGGTTGAGCATACTCACAAACAGACTTTGGGTATTGTCTTGAGGAGTGGAGCTTTGTATAAAGCTGAGCAGTGATTCTCTGGTGGACGTAGCCCAAATTGTGGTGCTCACACCCCACGTTAAATCTTTATACTCTCTATGGGGGGGTGAGTTTAGGCTATACTTGTAGGGTGAGATCTATAGATTTGTTTTGCATATTAGTTCTGCTAACGTTGCACAACTCTTAAGGGAGTATTTTCCATATTTTATCTTCTATTTACCGAACGGAAGGGCAACATAAGAGAGGAACGACTAACATTCAAAAAAGCTATAATATTGACAATACTTCATATTTACACACACAATAAACTTATTTTATAGTAGGGCTTCAACTACTCTCATTAAATTGACAGCAATCGTGTTCCCTCCACGCTTGTAAACTGGGCAGTTCTGATCAAGGATTATGATAAATTTATGGGCCCCTCCAATGGGATTTGAAGTTCCCAATGGCGTAGAAACTTGGAATCATACAAAACATCATCTATCCCAACCTCAAACTAGTTATTATTGATTGTCCTCATCATGCATGCCTTCTTCGGTGGATTTTTTCTATTTTTTGACTCCAGCGACAATAGCTGCCCCATCTAACGACATCAACCTTATCAATCCTCTCCTCAAGCACTTTTTCATCATCTAATCCGCTTGCTGCACTATACACAGTTAATGGGAACGATTCAATGGTAAGCACCACGGCCACACAAACCCAATTAGACAGTGTGGCTTGTTCAATTCTATTATAAGCGTCCTATATGACCATACCTCGCATAAAAACATCAGCCCCAATCCTTTCGTCCCACATCACAATCTCAGTTAACATGTGATTTAAGAAAAGTTCAAAGCTTCAAGTAGTCGCCCCCCATTAGCTTTTGGGGATACGGGGTAGTCTTAGATGGATGGGGCCAACCATAGATTCTACCTACTAAAGGATTTTAACCTGTCGTCATTTAGCAATGGACCCCTTAGACTGGTTAAGCTTAGGCGGTATTCTTCTACTGTTAATTTTCCCCACAAAAACGTTGTTTTGTCGTTGTACATGCCTTAGAGGGCATTTTTTTTCCCGGACTTGTAGGTAATTGTGCATTAATTATATATGTGAACCGTCCGTTGTGGTGACTAGGAAATTCCTACGAAGTCAATTTCCCCGCTTCTCAAATGGTTCTTAACTTGAAATCTGTCTTTCAGGATTTCTATCTTTTCTCTGGTTTACCATGGCACTGGAAAGTGGTCACACAAAGACTTGCAATACTCTATACACTCTTTTTAGAGAACGTTTCCCACCAAATCCTTTCTAAAGGATCTTGGGCACATGGTTTCTTCATTCCCTGAATTTTGCCTCCTATATTCCATTACTGTGCTTCAATCAATCCATTATTGTATAGCCCTCTGCGCTAACACGCACTGCACAAAACCTCTTTCGTGGCCTAGCTTGTATCAGTCTCCACTAATTATCAGTGGTCACATGCGTATGGATAAACTATTTCCATTTCCAAGTCTTCATTCCTCTAGCAACCAACACCCTGGTGAGAACCACACCAATATATCCAATATGGTGTGCACCATAACTAAATAGTTTCTCTTCTGGAATTTTATATCCACCAATGCTTGGTGTTCCTTCTAAGTAAATCCTTGATAAATGGCAGGCCCCAAATTACTCTTTACCACCCATTTACAAGTACTGTAAATCCCAATTCCTGAATAGTAGACCCACTAGCATATGTCATGAACCCGTTCGAATGGGCTTGTTTGCCAAGTATCAATGCCAACGTAGTCCGGGTAGAATATAAAAAGGGTGGTTCTACATAGAATATACCGGCGTATTGTGTGTATCACTAGATCCATTGACAAGGCCTTGAGCTCAGGTAGTAGTATCAGTTCTACGCTGCTAGGTTCAGCTTCTTCTCTACTAGAAAAACATAAGGGTTGGGTCACATTCCCTCGCAAGTTGGGTGAAGAACCACGTTAAATATTATCTCTCTATGTTGTGTTATTTATTCTATACTTTTATTTGAGATCTATAATATTTTTTGCATATTAGTTTCTACTGTTGCAATTCTGTAAGGGATTATTTTCCATATTTTATCTCTTATTACCTAACAAAGGTAAACATAAAGAGAGGAAACTACATCAAAGAAAAAGCTAGAATAATTGACAATACTTCATTATTTACAAACACAAATAAGACTTATTTATAGTAGGGCTTCAACCTACTCTCATTAAAATGGACTAGCAATCGTGTTCCATCCAGCGCTTGTAACTGGCAAGTTCCTGAATCAAGTATATAGGATAAAATTTATGGGCCCATCCAATGGAATTTGAATTTCCCAAGATGGCGTAGAAACTTGGAATCATACAATAAAATCATCTGCCCAACCTCAAACTATTTATTATTGATGTGTCTATCATGTCATGCCTTCTTCTTGGATTTTTCTATTTTTTGACTCCAGCAAGCAATAGCCTGCCTCTCATCTAACTACATCAACTTATCAATCCTCTCCTCAAGCACTTTTTCATCATCTAATCCTCTTGCTTGCACTATACACAGTGATGGTAACATGAATTCAATAGGTAACACAACTTCCACACCAAACACCAATTAAAAAAGGTGTGGCCTGGTTCAATCTATTATAAGTAGTCTGATATGACCATAACACAGCAAAAAAAAAATCATCCCAATCCTTTCTTCCCACATCACAAATCTCAGTTAACATGTGATTTAAAAAAATTTCTAAAGGCTTCAGTAGTCCCATTAGCTTTTGGGTGATAAGGGGTAGTCTTATGATGGGCCACCATGAATTCTACTAATAAGATTTTAACTGTCTCATTTAAGAAATGGGTACCCTTATCACTTGTTAAGCTTAGCAGGTATTCATATCTACTGATTATATTTTCCCACAAGAACCTAGTTGTTTTTGTCGTTGTACAATCCCTTAGAGGTGTCATTTTTTCCCACCTTGTAAGGTAATATGTGCATGTAATTATATAGTGTGAACCTGTCCTTCGTGTGACTAGGGAAATAGGGCCTACGAAGTCAATTTCCCGCTTCTCAAATGGTTCTTAACTGGAAATCTGTCTTAATGGAATTTCATCTCTTTTCTCTGGTTTACCATGGCACTGGAAGTGGTCACAAGACTTGCAATACTCTATACAATCTTTTTAGACCGTTTCCCACCAAAATCCTTCTAGAAGGATCTTGCACATGGTTTCATTCCCTGAATAGTGTCCTCCTATAATTCCATTATGTGCTTCATCCATTATTGTAGAGCACTCATGCTCTAACACGCACTGGCACAAAACCTCTTCGTGGCCTAGCTTGTATAAGTCTCCACTAATTAGCATGTAGGTCACAGTGCGTATGGATAACTATTTCATTTCCAAAGTCTTCATTCCCTCTAGCACCACACCCATTTTGAGAAACACACCAATATATTCCAAGATGGTGTGCACCATAATCTAAATAGTTTCTCTTCTGGAATTTTATCCTCAATGCTTTGTGTGTCCTCTCCTAAGTAAATCCTTGATAAATGGGCAGGCCCCAAATTACTCTTACCCAGTTTTACAATAACTGTAAACTCAAATTCCTGAAATAGTAGGACCCACTAGCATATGCACCCTTGTAGAATGGGCTTGTTTACCAAGTAATTCAATGCCACGTAGTCCTTGTAGAATATAAAGGGTGTTTCTAACAGATACTACCTAAATTTGTGTATCACATAGATCATTGACAATGCCTTGCGCTCAGTAGTAGTATAGTTCTACTCTGCTAGGGTTAGCTTCCTACTAGAAAAACATAAGGGGTGGTCAACAATTCCCTCTCCAAGTTGTGCTAAGATTTATCCAATCGCCATCCCTAAATCATCAACATGTACATGGAATGGCTTATCCCAAAAAGGAAAGCGTAATATGGGCGTAGTGATAAGCCTATTATTCAATGTATCAAACACAATTTGTTACGCCTCTCCCCAATGAAATGTACTTTTTTTCTTCAACAACTTTACTAACGGTGAAAAAATCTTAACATATCTCTTAATAAATTCTCAATAATACCCCATATGCCCAAGGAATCCACACACTGCGCTCTAGCTGGTAGGTTCCCCCAATCCCACAATAACAGAAACTTTGGCAGGATCCACCAGCAAGCCTTCCTTACATATGATATGTCCCAATAGGGTGCCAAATGGAGTAACGAAAAACACCTTTCTTAATGTTGAGGGATATACTCAATTTTCGATGTCTCTTAAATATCAGCCTCAGATTGTCACAATGGTCCCTCACTAATCTATATATTGTCCAGTCATCCAGGTAGACTTGTAAAAACTTGTGATGAAGTCCTGAAATGCCTAAACCACAATGGCACAAAAACACAGCATGCACATTCTTCAGTGCAAAAGGCATGGTCCTGTAGGGAAAAATTCCCCATTTAGTGGTGAAAGTTTTCTTTTCTTGGTCCTCCTTTACGATTCTAACCTGAAGATATCCTGAGAATCCATATGTGAAATAATAGATTTCGCACCTAGCTACTCCTTCCAAGATCTTCTCAATGAAGGGGGTTAGAAAAGGGTCAATGACACATACCAGATTCAAATCATGGTAATCAATGAAAATCCTTATCCTTCCATCCTTCTTAATGTTGATGACTATTGGAATTATCCATTTTGATTCTTCAACGACCTCAATGATTCCTGATGCGGTCATCTTGTCAATCTGCTCCTTGAATTTGACATGTAGATTTGGATTTATTCGATAAGGTCACTCCTGAATTAGGCACACACCTTCCTTTAACTTGATCCTCATTTCTCCCAAGGAGTGGTGAATTCCTTTAAGCTCATGGTACCCATGCAGAAATAAATCATGAAATTCATGCAATAGATCGATGATCTTTGAAACCTCCTTTTCTGTCCAGTAATCTCTAATAGTGGCCTCTGTAGGTTCCACCTCTGAACCAATGTTAACCTCCTTTGTTTTGAGGGGTTCATGATAGGTGCAAACTTGCTCATCAGTACTATCCATTACCTCGCATGTACTCATAGTATGGTTAACATCCAATTTTTCCACATGTTCACCACCTATCACGTAGACCAGCTTTCCTTTCTCTTTTTCCATGAATGCACACTCAAGTTGTACCTCCTCTAATTCTTCCTCATCAAATCACACTTCAAAGAAAGGTTCACCCAATAATTATAGTATTTTATCCTCTTCCATGGAAAAATATCCCATAGTTAGGCACTTAACAACCTGCAATGCCTCTCTCACCAATGGCTTAGTACTTCAATACTCAAAAGCTTGAAGGAGATCAACCGTCAACTCCTGCCAATTTCCTATTTGACGAAACATCTCTAAGTGAATGTACCATGTGCACATGTAGTCTTGTAAGGTGGATTAAATCTTATGCACCCATAAAGAAGGTAGAAACGCTTCTATTCCTTCCATCCAGGCCTTCTCATATGCCTAAATGTGAAATGAGGCAGGTTCCTTCTCATGATAATCTTGTATAATAGTAGTTGCATTACTTTAGGAAAACCTAATAAAGAATGTGACTCTCAGCTCATGCCACTCTATAAGGTTATAGCAATGGGTCACCCACCAACATGTTGTGGTCCCAAGCAAGGTATAGCTAAGAATCCTTCTCCTTTCAATCTCAAAACTCCACTGGGTCTCCATTTCTTGCAAGAAGACATCAGGGTCGATAACTTTGTTACTCTTGTCATAGATCCTCTTACCTGCCTTCTGAATAACTCATGTGTCCCATGTACCCAATTATCAAATTCCATACTAGTTGTATCACTTATAGATTGAGTATCTTCTCACTGAATAATGCCTTCTTTTGTTGGTTATAGAACCTTAGGGTCATAGATAGTGCACACATAAATTATGTCTAGGTCTTCTCTCTTAAGGGCTCATTCTAGGGTGTTGACTTCACATCCATCAAAGGAATGATAACACATTCATCTTTATTCTCAAAACTTATATTGCCCTTATTGAAACATAATTCGGAATTTTTCTTATAGCACCAGGGGTGCCCAAGTAACACTAGAAAGTTTTCCACCTCAGCAAAGCACTAAGACTTTGAAGTCTCAAGTGAATTTCACCCCTTAGATAGTGTACCAACATCCTTTAAAACAAAAATGGGCATGGCCTTTGTCTTATTAGCCATATACAACACATTTGAGGATGGCTGTAATGGTGGCCTTCCCATTTGATTCCATGCATTTAGGGTGATAACATTAACTTCCACACCCATGTCAATCAGAACAATGCCTAGGATCTGTTGGTGCTCAAAATAGTCTTGCCCTAGTTTTCCTTTGAAGATCTATCAATTTACGGCCTCTGTCACTTTCTTTTTCCCCGTGTTGTGCCTAGTTAATATTTGTTTCCATTTTTAATATGTTCCTAGGTCATAGATCACTTATGTGTCCATGGTTTGCTCCTTGTTTCTTTGTTCCTCTGGAAAAGGTCTATAATTTGGGTCTTCCATTCTCTGTTTGTCTAAAAAACTCAGGTTCTCCCATATTTTTCATTCTCCATGGTTGGGATTTGTCATCCTCATTGTTTCTACCCTAAATACTTGAAGAAAAATGAATGGATGTGTCTCTAATGGATGTATTTGAGATTTGTGACATTTCTAATTTCTCTGTCCTTGGAGAAATTTTCATTTTGAGGCTCAAATGATCACTTTTCTATATTTTATGGTTTGACAGGTGTTTCTCCTAGTCAAATTTACATCCTTACATTGACAGGGGACATGACACCTTTTGGTTGGACGCGTCTTGGCTAGACACTTCAAAAAATTATATGAATCACCTCAACTTAAATATTTGTCCATGTGGAGGCATGGCACTCGTTTGAGGATATACTCTTTGGTCTGGCCTTGGAGTAGCATCGAGAGGACATGTGGAGGTTTTTGCAGGGTCTTCCCATACTTAGAATTTTTCAAAGGGTTTTGGGAGGTCTAGGAAATGTGGAGGAACCGCGCATGTTTGAGGACCGTACCTTGAGTTTCATTTTAAAGAAGCATCGGGAGGACACGTGGGGGCCTCCACTCACTTTTCCTTTTGCTTAGACTTTTCAACGGCCAAAGGAGACTACCTCGGAGCATGACACATGGCACCTTCCACTGAGCTTCAAACATTCAAAAAAACTTTGTCAGACTAGGATATGTGGCGAGCCCATGCTCATTCAAGGTATCAAATTTTTAGGACCATCTCAAGGTGCGCCATGGTGACACATGGTGGTTTGAAAAGTCAAAGGGGTGGGGAGGTGGATCATCGGGGGCAATTTGGATTTTTTCCCCCTTGACATGCAAATGACTACAAACATAAAAATGGCCCGCAGGCCTGATAAAGGAAAGGTCAAAGCTTGCTTCGGTCAACAACGGAGGTGTGGAATCTTGGGGGAAATTTGGAAAAAATTCCTTTTGGGAGAAAAGAGTTAAAACATCAAAATGGCCAACGGACCCGGTAGGAAATAGTCAATATTTTGCCCCGCTCAACTGCAGAAGGGTGGAGCTGTGGGGAAATTTTGGAAAATTTTCTCTTTTCCAAAAAAGGAGGTGAAACGACAGAATTTGGCTGCAGACCCGCTGGGGCCCACCTTAGGAAACATGTCAAGATCATTTCCTGAGGGTATGTTATCCCGTAAAATTGACAAGGGCAATTTTACCGATAACCATACCGAAATTTTTTTTTCGATCCCTCGTTAGGGATCCCTCGCGTTCGAAACGTTGTAAAATCCCTTCTCGGGAAATCTAGTTTTTTGAACTTAGTCTTTTGAGCCTTTTTTGGTAGGGCGCATGAAATTGCTTTGCAACGCTAACTTTTGATGTGCCCCCTTAAAAGCCTTTGGCGAAAGGTTTTCATGTCAACACAACTTTTCGTGCGCCAAAGAATGTTGAATCTTCCCTGCGTGCGCCAGGGCGCATGTGCTTATGTTAGTACAACTTTTGGTGCACCACGTTTTGATGCGCCAAAGGGCGCACATAATCTTATTGCAACACAATGCTTTGGTGCGCCAAAAGGCACACATAATTTTCTGTCGAGATAGCATTTGGTACGCTAAAGGCGCGCTTTATTTCTTGCTATCAGGCGTTTTGGTGCGCCAAAGGGCGCATGCTTTTCCTTGTCGACAGCCACTCTCATGCGCCTTTCAAAAGGTGGGTGGTGCATTAATGTCCAGCTAACCTATATATATATGGTTTGCGCGCCCAAATGTCATTTTCACTTTTGCTGAGCACGTGATTTTTCAGAGCCTGTCAGCCCCTGCCTCGTTGCTTTCATCACCTTGTGGACCCGTTACAAACTTTTGCTATTTATCCAGGTAAGAGGTTCTTCTCCCTCTTATGCGTTTTGTGTTTTCAGTTTTTGGTGTGTTCGAAGGTCTATTTTTAGCTTGTTGGTTGGTTTTTGATATGTGCATATTGACCTCGCCTCCTTCATTTGTTGTCTGCCTTTCCCTACCTTCCTCTTTCCAGATCTGCTGGAAGAGGATGTCATCCTTGAAATAGTGGTTGTGGCCCTCCTAATCTAGAATTGTTTTATTTACACCATTGACCTGTAAAAAAGAAAAAGAGGAGAAGAAATCTAAAAAAAAAAACATGTAAAACCCCTTTGAGGAGTTATTTAGTTCACTGTCTTTTCCCCTTGGCGCATCAGTGTGTCCTGCAACACTAAGAACAGTTGCGCCCCCATGGCGCGTCTGCCCCCACTGTTACATGAGCAAAACCCATGCCAATAGCAAACCCATTTTGCCTGCTGCATCATGAACTCATGCACCCTCAAGGCGCGCCTCTTTCGTGTGCTACAAGTGCTAAAACTGCGCCCCTTGGGTGCACCATCCATCCATGCTGCATCGCTTTTCCATGCACCAATGGTGCGCCCAGCTTCCATGCGACACAAGTTTTATCTGCGCTAAGTATGAAGCTATAAAGGCGCAGGCGCATCCCCGATTGCAATAACACCATGTTGTGTGAGTTTTTCGTGCGCAGTGCCATATTCCCTTTGGTGCATGAAAAGTCCTTGCTACACGAACCATCCATGCGCCAAAGGGCGCGCCAATTTCTAATGTAACACTCTATTTTTATGCGCCCTTTATACAATGCAATCTATAACATCCATGCGCCATGCACCTTTGGCGCCAGTTTAACCTTTGCAACATCCTCTTCTTGTGCGCCCTACCCATTTTGGCCTAGCACGAAGTGGAGTTTGGCCTTAGGTCAAAATATATGAGTATTATCCAGAGTTGAAGCTGGAGAATAGCATCGCCCAATTTGCCAAAATCAACGATGCATTCTTTTATCACATCATCTGCCTATTGAGGCCAAATCTGACTCATAGTCGAACGACCAAAAACATAGTGGCAGCCACAGAGAAATGGGGAGCCCTGTTCACCCAATTTCCTATGTTCACCTATCTAAGGGCTGCCAAATTTTTGGGAGAGCCAACCAGGCTGCCAAGGTATGCTGGGCCTAAGTTGATTTTGCTGGAACTATCGAGGCAGCTAGTCACATATCACGAAATGTGCCAAAAAAGAAAGAAGGGTGGAACTCCTTTCCCCCTCACAGTGGGCTGATACACATGCTCCACCCACCATAAGGTGAAGGAAATGTTCGCAGAGCTGGAGTTACTCAACTTGAAGCATGACTTCCCAGCCAGGCCTACCTTCGACCCAAGAGGCTGCCTGCCAAGAGCGAAGCTTGATCCGATCCATGTCCCTCAAATTGAGGATATTTATATTAACATTCTCCATGAGGTAGAACTCAGAAGAAAGGATCATTCTCGCCTAGCATTGGCAGAAATTATTCAGTATGGGGTAGCCATTGTCCCCAAAGGCTACCAAACAACAGAAGATGAAGTGGACAAAGTATATAATGATACAGAAGGGGACGATTGGCCCTTTCCGGCCATTGACAGAACTAAGGCTCCTCAGACAATTGAGGAGAGGGTCAAGGAAAACTTGCGGAGGACAGAGCACTGGTGCCAGATGAACGGCCTAATATACCTCGGGGTATATTTCACAACATCCCCATTGGGAAACGCACCTCCACGGTCTAAGAAGCAGCTTCAAGGAAAAGGTGCAGAAGGTGAATCAAGCACCACTCAGGGAGAAGCCCCTGAGAGTCCTGTTTCCACAGCGCTAGAATAGGTAATAACTCTGGATTCGCCAGAGAAAGAAGCAACAGGGGATAGTCCAATTGGCCCATCCACTCAGGATGTTGGCATTGCTACTACAACAGAGGTCCCTTCTATCCCTTCTTCTTCTCTTCCTTCCCCTCCTCGAGTGACTCAAGCGACCATCCCTTTGGTCGTGTCCTCCGCCCCTTCTTCTACTCTTTCCCCTGCTTCTTTGTCTATCTTCTCTTCCCTCGCTGATCTTTCCTCCTCCATTTCTTCCCTCATCTCCGAGCTCCCTTCCCTTCCTATGTCTTCTGCAGCTGTAGTTTCTCTTCCTCCTGTGGACACTTCTTCGGCTATTCTCTCAATGCCGCCTCCGCGTGTCTCCACGTTTTTCCCCTCTTCTACTGTAGTCACCTCCTCCTTTATTTCTAGTCCTTCTTCCATAGGACCAGCCTGGATCTCTCAGCAGCTGAGTCAACAAAAGAGGAAAGTTCCCATCGCTCCGATGGACTTTTCAGTGATCCCAATCAAAGGGGAAAAGAAGCTGAAACCTGTTACATGCTTCTCTAAAAGTGTTACAGGTGAGAGAATCATGGAAATTGCATACCCCGATCCCCTCAAAGAGAAGAAGGATCTGTCTCTGACAGATTTTACTGTGACCCAAGTCACAATGGGGACATCTTCTGAAAGTCTCCAGGGGGAAGCTCTTTCCGCGGTCGACGCCCTCTACAAAAAGCTTCAAGAAACCAAAGAAGAAAAAAGGCTACTGAAGGAGCAGAACAAATATCTGCTTCAGGCCTTACAGAAGATGGGTAATGCGCCACCCACAACTACCGCCGAAACTTCTAAGCTTCTCAGCCAGGAGAAAATCAATGAATATTCGAAGATCAGTGAGCAGGGTATGGCCATTTCTGCTTGGAGGAGCCAGATCCTCAAGGACAGTGAAAAAGTGATCACCGAGTTTGTCAATTTGTATCTAAACATCGGAAAGGTGAACAAGGAACTCCAAGCATTAGCGGGTCCCATATCAGAAGAGCTAGATCATGCTAGACTCCAACACGAGACTTTTCAATAGATGTTCAACTGTTCAATCGAAGATCTGGTCAAGTTCGGTGTCTTTGGCCATCCAAGGGCCCTCAACAAAACCATGTCCACTCTGGACTATCAGATAGATCAGCTGGAATTTATTCTGGAAAAGATTGACAAAGTAAAGGAAGAGGCCCTGGATGCAATGCATCAAATGGAACGAATTGTTCTCAATATGTCTCTAGGGTTGCTCACTCCTTCCTTTACCTTAAAGATAGCTGATGAAACCATCTGGATCTTCAAGGAGATCGCTTCTCAAGGAACGGGGCCAGAGGTCACATTTGACACTGAATCTATCAACAACCTGCTGGCCTGTAGTGACTTCGTGGGGTTCCTCATTGAGGCGAAAAAAGATTTTTCCAAACTCCCAGAGAAGCTCATAGATGAGCGGGAGACTTGTGAGGTAATCAGCGAACTGCACAAGGATCCTTCTCAGGATCAATTTGGGCCGATGATTAACAATTTTTTGGGAATACCGCGCTTAATTCCATATTTCATCACCTGAGCAGCATCAAAAGCAGGCTACTCCCTTTCGGCCACAGGATGATGACGACGAGTAGCTACTTCTTCTTCTTCTTCTCTCTCTTCTCTGACTTTCTTGTTGGAATGTCTGAAGTATGTTGATGCAAATGATGACATCATCCATGTTACATCATGGGATAATGTCATCCATCAAGTTGTAAAAAGTCAACATGACTTTTAGATATTTTGTAAATATCTTTGTAAATAGTTGTTGACTCCTTTTTGCCTTCTTTTCTCCTCTTCTTCTATAAATACCCCAACACTTGTTGTGATTGAGGGATGAATGAATATGTTTCAGATGAGAAATATGAGTAAAGAGAAAAGACTTTGAGCTTTTTGTAACAGAACAAATTAGTAATACAATATTTGGACTTTGTACTGAATACCAGTGTTATATACATTAGATCTTTCTGATGTTAGATCTGTGTACTTATTCTGTTGGATCTACTTCTATTTCATTGTCATTTATTTATCATTAGTATTTCTTTGTTTATTTATGCAAGTAAGTTTGGCTCTATTTACTACTAACCCAAAAACATAAATCTTCTGACCTTTCTGCTTTCGAATTCATTTCTTTTCTTCCTTCAGACCTGTTCCTTCTTCCTCCTCTCTTTCATTCCTTTCTCTTCGCTAGCTGGAAATAAAACTACTGGGATGAGATCCCAAACCCCTGAAAGTAGAATCTATGAGACTTGCATAGATTCCTGCTGGTAGAATAGCAATAAACCAATTTCGCTTTGCTGGACTCAAAGAGGGGGCTATGCCCTACACACTGTTGGCTCATTTATCCATAGATCTGGCCCAGGTGACAGATTTTTCGGACCAACAGCTTTTCGGCGACTCTACTGGGAATCGAATAGATCTGTCAGATCTATGATGGTAGTAAGATTGCAAAATTAGAAAAAATAAGAAAATCACTTGCCTGTTTGCAAATCTGAACTTTTTGATAAAAATCCAAAAATTTTCAAAAGTGCTCAAATTGAAAATTTTTCTTCTGAGAGTCATAGATCTGGTTCAGGTAAAGATCTTTAGTTCACCGATTTTTTGCAAAAAATCAGTATTTTGCCGTAGATCTGAGTTTTGACTGTTTGCAAAAAGTTTGAAACCCTCTGAAAAAGTTAAAATCAGATCCGAAAATCTGCTTACTAATCTTCCCCTGCCATCTTATCCTCGCTGTTATTTGTCATTTAACCGCAATCGGTTTTCTGAAGAGGATATTTTTTTAAATATTTAGAAAAGTATTTGCTTGCTGGTTTTTGTCAGAAAAACAAGAAAATCAGCAAGTACAATCAAAAAGAAAGTTTGAGTCTACGCCATAATATCACAGATCTGGAAGATACACTGGCGAGTGAACCTTTTACGCGCAGCAGGAGAGCCCGTGGAGAAGCTGATCCTACTTTCGATCTGCTTCAAAGGCACAATTTTAACATAACACCGTCACATTTTTCAGTGCTAAGCTTGGCTAGCCGGTCATCCAGGAGCATCTCACCTTCACGAAGAAAAAATCTTTCGCAGGGCGAATCCACATCCCTTTGTAGTGCCTTGCTACTCAGCGGAACCGCACTTCCAGCTCATGTTCTATTTCCGGCTTTTCAGATGGTGGTACCATGGGGAAATGCAATGGGTCCATTGGCTTTATCGCATCTAGTTCACGCGCTCCCTCAAGGAAATTAGAAAGAATTTTCCCCAAATTCGACGGGAGCGGAAATCAAAGCACAGATTCCCACATATTTGCATACATCATGTCATTCAGTATTTTGGATGTGACACATGAAGATGTATCGGTTCACCTTTTTCTAGAAACCCTACAAGGACCTGCAGCTGAATGGTTTCAGCATTTTCTGGCTGGATCTATTACCAGTTAGGCCACTTTGCAGGAGGCTTTTGAATACAGATACAAGCCTTCAGAGGATGCATTTGAATTATTATCATGAATCACTCACCTGAAGAAGGAGGCGAATGAGACCATGCACGATTTTGTTCACTCCGGTTCAATGCACTAATCAACCGTGTCCCTGTTGCCATGCTTCCAACACCGAAAAATCAAAAGTGTTTCTTCGTAAACGCTATGAGCTCAAAAGTTAGTTTCTTGCTCCTTCAGGAATGAGTTGCCACCTTGGTCCTCGCCCAAGCTGTTGCCATTCGTATAGAGGATAATTTGATAATATCTGGTGAATTGAAAAAGGAATCAGCCAAGCATAAATCTTTAGACCCTTTGCCCACTACTTCGTCTGATACAGCATTCCAAAAGATGGCGAACAATTTGCTTGCATTAAAAAAGCAGTTGGCCCAGACTCCCAGTTCCTCATACCAGGATATTCCGCGGAGGAATTTCATTCCCAACAAACGTTTCACAAAGGCTGTGCCTACCTGCAACTGCTCCACGGTTGGCACTTGAAGCTCCTCCGGTCAATGCTCTGGCCGAAATTGAAGAAGAAGAGCAGTACTATGAAGAACCTTCGTCTCAAGGCGAAGATGATCAAGATGTCGGTGAACCGACTGGCGAATCTACTATTGGATACATGGAATTTGATGAGGAAGAATCTGATGAAGAAGAGGGTACTCAGGGCTATGCAAGCGGACAATCATATGTTATTTTTTACCCACTCACAAGGAAAAGAAGCAGAAGTGGCTGCCCATGTGTAGAAGGAGAAGGTCGTGTCAAACGTGCCTCCAACCATTGCTAAAAGAGGTAATCCTCTTCCTACTCAACTCCCTGTTAAGTCTTTTACAAAGAAATATTTTCCCCCCATTTCTCCTCCAAATCATCCCCCTCATATTCCTATCAAGATCAGTAATCCTGTCCCACCATTCGCGAGGTGAGGGACTCATTCCCTCACCAACGTCACCCTTGGCCGCATTTGATATCATAGATCATGCAAAAAAGACCAAGATCCAAATGTCTGAAGCTGAGTACCTTCAGTCAAACCCCGAACAGCTTGTAAGATTGACCAAATATATTCAGAGTCAAGCTATTATATCTAATCAGGTTTCCCCAAAAGGAATCCTTTCCACTCCCCCTAATTCCCACATAAATGTTGCTTCAACATCTGCATCAGGTAAGATAGAGCCTTTCTATCTCTCTCTCCTAATCAATGGCCATAAGTTGAGTAACTCTATAATTGATTCTGAGGCTTCTGATAACGTTATGCCGGAAAAAGTCACCCACGCTTTGGGTCTCACTCTTACCAAGCCTTTCGACAGATGTTATTCATTGGAAACCAAGTAGGTTCCATTGGTTGGCCAAATCAAAGATGCGCGCAATTTACGTTTGCGGCCTTCCCAGATAAAAGAGTAAAAATGACAGTCCTCGTTGCTGACATTCCGGAAGCCTATGGAATATTGCTGGGAAGAAGTTTTTGCAGCCAAGTTGGTGGAGAAATCCATATGGACTGGTCTAAAGCTAGAATTCCAGTCAAAGCCGTAATGCAGACTTTGGAGCCGGAATCCCAAAAGAAGTACTTGGTCACTAGCTCTGAAGACCCCAAGGCCCAAATCCTTTGTGAATCATCAGGGATGGGGAATTACTTCTTATCTACCGAGACAGATAAAATAGGTGTCCTCGTTCAAGAAGGAGATCTTAATAAGATCTGGAAATTGCAATTCGATGGTATCTGTGCAACTAGTGGATGTGGTGCTGGGGCCGTGCTGATATCTCCCGAAGAGGAGGTAATTCCTCTCTCTTTCAAATTGTAGTTTTTCAACACTAACAATACTGCTGAGTACGAATCTCTCTTACTCGGTATGCAAGCTGCAAAAGAAAGAGGAATTAAAAATCTAAAATTGCAAGGTGACGCAGAGATAGTTGTAAATCAGGTCAAAAGGATTTACCAAGTGAAGAATGAAAGGCTCAGGCATTACCGTAATGCGGTATGGGACAGCATTGAGGAGTTTGATGTTTTTTCAATTGAATCTATTCCAAGAGCCCAAAATGACATGGCTGATTCATTGGCTATTTCAGCATCTCTCATGCTCCCACACCCAGGTTTGAAAATGAACAAGTACACCATTGAGGTGGTTTTCCGCCCAAGCATACCAGATAATTCTCAGCATTGGCAGGTGTCCAACGACGATAATCAACTCATTGCTTTTCTGGAAAAGGAGGAAAATTTTAAAGAATTCCACTTTGAAGGGTCTACTTCCACTTGCCGTGAGTCAGTCACCGATCAAGGAAATGAATCTGAAAGGAACAATGGCATATGTCAGCTCAAGGGGAAATAAAATTCCAAAGGGCCTGGTTTCTCTGGAACGCCTGTTTGATAGGCATGACCGTTTTGTAAAAAATAAGAGGTGGGATGACCCTAGCTCGTCCCCAGAAACTGAACCGGTCAATATAGGTTCGATAGAACACCCACAATTTGTGAACATTGGCAAATGTTGCACGCCTGAAGAGAAGCAAAAATTTCTCAAGTTGCTAAAAAAATATATGGATGTATTGGCATGGTCCTATGCCGATTTAAAGTCCTTCAAGCCAAAGGACGTTCAGCATGATATTTCGTTGAAAGATGATGTCAAAGCCTTCCTGCCAGAAGCAGAGGCACTCTAATCCCAAGATTTAGAGTACCATCCAGGCTGAAATTCAGAATATGTTGGACGCAAGAATCATCTTCCCTATCCATCACAACACTTGGGTAGCAAATATTGTGCCAGTACGCAAGAAAAACGGTGAGATACGCATATGTGTAGACTTTGAAAATTTGAATCAAGCTTCGCTGAAAGACAAATAACCCTCTTCCGATAATGGATCAAGTTCTGCAAGCAGTAACTGGATCAGAGATGCTGTCCATGCTTGATGGTTTTTCAGGTTACAATGAGATTGAATTTTCACCTGAAGATCAGTTTAAAACAACATTCACTACTCCCTGGCGTACATTTTCCTACAGCAGGATGCCTTTCGGCCTAACTAATGCTGGCGCCACTTTTCAGCGGGCCATGGATTTCGCATTCAAAGGTATGATGGGGAAGGTCATTATGGTTTATTTAGATGACTTAACTGCGTTCTCTAAAAAATGAAGTGATCATTACGATCATTTGGAGCAAGTGTTGGCCAGGTGCCAAGAACATGGGATTTCCCTAAACCCAAAAAAGTCTGTTTTTAGAGTTACATAAGGGAATTTGCTAGGGCATGTGGTTAGCAAAGAAGGAACAAAGATAGATGCCAAAAGAGTTAAGGCTATTCAGAGCCTTACTCTACCTATAAGCAAAACTAGTCTTCATTCTTTCTTTGGAAAGGTGAACTTTCTCAGGCGTTTTGTTCCTGACTTTGCCGAGAAGACCCATCACATATTGAACATGATGAAGGGGTCACCAAATTTCAGATGGAGTGAAGAGGGGAAAAGGTCATTTGAAGAAATAAAAGCTTCCGTTGCTCATGCACCAGTCCTGGTATGTCCAGATTTCTCCAAGGACTTCATCATGTATAGTTACGCATCCGAGCATATTGTGTCCGCAATCTTAATGCAAAAGAACTCGAATGCTGTTGAATCTCCAATCGCGTTCATGATTTCTCCCCTCAAGCCTCACGAACTAAAGATGACTCAACTAGAATAGCATGCCTTTACCATTGTCAAAGCGGTGAAGAATTTCTGGTATTACATTCTAAACTTGCATACGGTGGTGCTGGTCCCCGACACGGCGGTGAAATCAATTCTAACTCAGCAGGAGTTAGGAAGTTTGCGAGGAAATTGGATCGCAAAGGTCCAGGAGTATGACCTGGATATCAAACCAACCAAGCTAGTAAGGGGTAAAGGCCTGTGTCAGCTAATGGCTGAAAATAAAGATTCAGAAAACCCTGGTGAAAGGGGTAACTGCACAGACGAAACACAACACCAGCAGGAAGAGCCTGATTCTCTGCCTCTAGTTCTATTTGTTGCAACTAGTGATGAGTGGTACTCTGACATCGCTTTCTTCCTTACCTATGGCGAATGCCCAATGCATCTAACTGCAAAGGAGAAGCGCACTATAAAGCTTAGAGTAGCTAAATATGTCATCTGGGATGACAGTTTTATATAAGCATGGGATAGGATGGCATCTTTTTGCGATGTGTTGACAAACCCCAGCAATTAAAACTATTGGAAAGTTTTCACAATTTAGCTTGTGGAGGGCATTTCTCTTCCTCCATAACTGCGCACAAGATCATTCGAGCCAGGTACTATTGGCTGACACTCTTTCAAGATACAGCCACCTGGGTGGCGAAATGTGAACCCTGCCAACAATTTGTCGGCAAGCCCAAGTTGGCTGCCTTTCCCCTAAGGCCGGTCATTATCAATGAACCATTCAGGCAATGGGGAATTGATTTTATTGGCACACTCAATCCTCAATCGAGTGCCGGACATAGCTATGTCCTGTATAACAACAGATTACTTCACCAAGTGGGTGGAAGCCATACCTGTCAAGCATGCCACTTCTGAGGTGGTTTGTAATTTCATTAAAGAAAATATCATTGTCAGGTTCGGCGTCCCAAGCAAAATCGTTGCTAATAATGCTTCTAACTTCTCCTCACGAGAAAGTTATTAGTTTTTGCTATGAATATGGGATAACTTTGGCCCACGCTTCAGACTATTACCCTCAAGGAAATGGTCAGGTGGAATCCAGTAATAAGAACTTGGTGACCATCATACAGAAGTTAGTAGATAAGAATCAATGAATGTGGCACAAGTCTTTGTACGACGCTTTGTGGGCCAATCATATTACTCCGAAGAGATCTCTCGGCATGTCACCTTTTCAAGTGTTATATGGCACTGATGCCAAACTTCCCATTTATCTGCGGAACTTCCCTGCTCTGCGCTTGGCACGAGCTATTGAAGATGAAACTTTCCAGAAATTCTCTTGAAAAAAGAATCATGTATCTGGTAGAACTTGAAGAAAAGAGGGTAAGAGTGGTCGAAAGGATCACTGAACATCAGAATCAAGTTAAGAGGATTTTTTATAAGAAGGCCAAGCAGAGAGATTTTCAAGTGGGAGATCTCGTCCTTTTATGGGACAAGCGAAGGAGAACCAAAGGGCATGCATGGAAATTTTGATTCCCTGTGGAGAGGGCCCTTCAAGATCAACCAGTCTCAACAGAAGAGAATAACTTCTATCTCTCATATCTAGATGGAACCAAACTCCCACTTCCTTATAGCGGGCAACATCTGAAGATTTTCAGGAAGTAGAGCTTACTCTCTTCCTTGTACAGTTTGCTTTGTGTTGTGTGTTTGCTTTCGTCGTTTGTTGTCTGTTTCTTTTGCTTCCCTCCGGTTGCCCTTGTTTTTGACTCTGTTACCCAATGGATAGGCACATGAGAACTGGGATTCTCTACCCCTGAGTTCGCTCAGGGATAGTCCCCAGAAAGAGCCAGCTTTTATCCCGTAAAATTGACAAGGGCAATTTTAACCGATAACCATACTGAAAATTTTGTTTCAATCCCTTGTTATGGATCCCTCGCGTTCGAAAAGTTGTAAAATCCCTTCTCGGGAAACCTGGTTTTTCGAACTTAGTCTTTTGAGCCTTTTTTGGCTGGGCGCATGAAATTGCTATGTAACACCAACTTTTGGTGGCGCCCCCTTTAAAAGCCTTTGGTGCATGATTTTCAATGTTAAACACGACTCTTGGTGCACCAAAGAGTGTTGAGCCTTCCCTGCGTACGCCAAGGCACATACGTTTGTGTTGGTAACAAACGTTTGTTGCGCCACCTTTTGGTGCACCAAAGGGTGCACATAATCTTATTGCAACACAATGCTTTGGTGCGCTAAAACGCGCACATAATTTTCAGTCGAGATATCGTTTGGTGCGCCAAAGGCGCACTTTATTTCTTGCTGTCAAGCGTTTTCATGCACCAAAGGGCACACACTTTTTCCTATCAACAGCAGTTTTCATGCGCTTTTCAAAAGGTGGGTGACACATTAATGTCCAGCTAACCTATATATATATATGGTTTGCGTGCCCAAATGTCATTTTCACTTATTCGCTGTGCACGTGATTTTTCTGAGCCTATCAGCCCTCTGCTTCATCACTTTCAACGTGTTGTGGACCCGTTACGAACTTTTGCTATTTATCCAGGTAAGAGGTTCTTCTCCCTCTTATGCATTTTGTGTTTTCAGTTCTTGGTGTGTTTGAGGTCTAGTTTTAGCTTGTTGGTTGGTTGTTGACATATGCATATTGACCTAGCCTCCTCCGTTTGCTGTCTACCTTTCCCTACCTTCCTCTTTCCAGATCTGTTGGAAGAGGATGTCATCCTTGAAACAGTGGTTGTGGCCCTCTTAATCTAGAATCATTTTATTTACACCACTGACCTGTAGAAAAAAGAGAGAAAAGAGAAAAGAGGAGAAGAAATCTAAAAACTGTGTTAAATCCCCTTTGAAGAGTTATTTAGTTCACTGTCTTCTTCCCCTCTGGCGCATTTGTCACGTCCTACAACATTATGAACATTTGCGTCCCAATGGCGCATCTACCCACACTTGTAACATGAGCCAAAACCCAGCATCCAATAGCGAACACAAGTTTTATCCTGCTGCTAAGTCATGAAGCTCATAAAGTGCGCTCAAGGCGCGCATCTTTCGATGTGCTACAAGTGCTAACACCATGCCCCTTGTGCGCACCATCCGTCCATGCTGCATCGCTTTTCCATGCGCCATATGGTGCACCCATCGGCACATGCAACACAAGTTTTATCTGCGCTAAGTATGAAGCTACAAAGGCGCAGACGCATCCCCAATGTGCAATAACACCATGTTGTGTGAGTTTTTCGTGTGCCGCGCAATATTCCCTAATGGCGCACGAAAAGTCCTTGCTACACGAACCATCCATGCGCCAAAAGGCGCATCCAATGTCTACTATGTAACACTCAATTTTCATGCACCATTTATACAATGCAATCTGTACCATCCATGTGCCATGTGCCTTTGGCGTCAGTTTAACCTTTGCAACATCCTCTTCCTGTGCGCCCTACCTATTTTAGCCCTGTAAGCTGCAATTTTCATGCGCCATGCGCCCTGAGCCTTATAAGTCTCTAACTCTTTCTTCTGCTAACATTTCAATGAAAGATCAAATGGCTAATTCAACCTTTTTGGATTGGGTCTCGCTTCTTCTTCATGCATATCAACAACTGAGTTCGAAAGAACATATGTCTACATCCAGTAAGAGACCTGTCAAATCAAAAGGAAAGGCTAAGCTCACAGAAGAAGAGATGAAGTATAAATATCAGAGAGTCAGGATGCCCGAATCACAGGTTGAATGTAACATGGACGTCAGAGACTTAGAATTGGGTCATATTGACATGCAGGAATTCTGGGCTAGAACTCAGAAAGTTACAAGTTGTCCATGGATGGACAAATTGATAGGCAGTGCCTTGCACTTCACCGGAGGAATCCCCGTCAGCACAGTCAACAATGAATTTATAATGGTAGTTGCTCAGGTGTTACAACAAAGACACAAGATGTGTCGTAAACAGCAAGGGCGAGGTAGTCATTAACCTCACTGCCCATCATTTTGAGATGATACTTGGCATTCCTCAACATCGGCACTTTGTGGCCGTCAGCCAAGTAGAGTGTATCAAGGCCTGGGAAGACAATGAAGACCAATGCATGCAACTAATGAGCGAAGTCTACTTAAAGAAGAGGAAGGTGGTAACCCGGTGGCCCCAAATCATCCACCGCAGTGACTTCTCGGAAGAGCTCAGCGATACCATCACCTTCCTGAGCAGGGTCTTCGGGCTTTCTGACGCCCATTACTTCCATAAATGGATGCTGCGCTACTTGGAAACAATGAACAAGAATTTGCCTGATCAACGCTTTTGCTGGGGGGAGATCATAAGCAACACCATCTCCAAGAAGCTACAACAGTTCAACACAACAGGGAGTATTCCATATGAACTCCTACGTGGTCTATGCTACAAGCATCAGAGAGGGATTATCCAGGCCTAGCACGAACTGGAGTTTGGCCTCAAGTCAAAATATATGAGTATTATCCAGATTTGAAGCTGGAAAATAGCATCGCCCAATTTGCCAAAATCAACGATGCATTCTTTTACCACATCATCTACCTATTGAGGCCAAATCTGACCTCATAGTCAAACAACCAAAACCATAGTGGCAGCCACGGAGAAATGGGGGGCCCTATTCACCCAATTTCCCACATTCACCTATCTGAGGGCTGCCAAATTTTTGGGAGAGCCAACCAGGCTGCCAAGGTATGCTGGGCCTAAGATGATTTTGTTGGAAGTATCAAGGCAACTAGTCACATATCACGGAAAGTGCCAAAAAAGAAAGAAGGGTGGAACTCCTTTCCCCCTCATAGTGGGCCGATACACATGCTCCACCCACCATAAGGCGAAAGAAATGTTCACAGAGCTGGAGTTACTCAACTTGAAGCATGACTTCCCAGCCAGGCCTACCTTCGACCCAAGAGGCTGCCTACCAAGAGCGAAGCTTGATCCGATCCATGTCCCTTAAATTGAGGATATTTATATTAACGTCCTCCATGAGGTAGAACTCAGAAGAAAGGATCATTCTCGCCTAGCATTGGCAGAAATTATCCAGTATGGGGTAGCCATTGTCCCCAAAGGCTACCAAACAACGGAAGATGAAGTGGAAAAAGTATATAATGATACAGAAGGGGACGATTGTCCCTTTCCGGCCATTGATAGAACTAAGGCTCCTCAAATAATTGAGGAGAGGGTCAAGGAAACCTTGCGGAGGACAGAGCACTGGTGCCGGATGAACGGCCTAATCTACCTCAGGGTTGATTTCACAACATCCCCATTGAGCAACGTACCTCCATGGTCCAAGAAGCAACTTCAAGGCAAAGGTGCAAAAGGTGAATCAAGCACCACTCAGGGAGAAGCCCTCGAGAGTCCTCTTTGCACTTCGCCAGAATAGGTAATAACTCTGGATTTGCCAGAGAAAGAAGTAGCAGGTGATAGTCCAATTGGCCCATCCACTCAGGATGTCGGCATTACTACTACAACAGAGGTCCCTTCTATTTCTTCTTCTTCTCTTCCTTCCCCTCCTTGAGTGACTCAAGCGACCATCCCTTTGGTCGTGTCCTCCACCCCTTCTTCTACTCTTTCCATGCTTCTTCGTCTATCTTCTCTTCCCTCGCTGATCTTTCCTCCTCCATTTCTTCCCTCATCTCTGAGCTCCCTTCCCTTCCTATGTCTTCTGTAGCTGCAGTTTCCTTTCCTCTCGTGGACACTTCTTCGGCTATTATCTCAATGCCGCCTCCGTGTGTCTCCACGTTTTTCCCCCTCTTCTACTGTTGCTGTCCTCCTCCTCTGTTTCTAGTCCTTCTTCCGTAGGACCAGCCTAGATCTCTCAGCAGCTGAGCCAATAAAAGAGGAAGGTTCCCATCGCTCCGAAGGACTTTTCAATGATCCCAACCAAAGGTGAAAAGAAGCTGAAGCCTGTTGCATGCTTCTCTAAAAGTGCTGTAGGTGAGAGAATCATGGAAATTGCATACCCCGATCCCCTCAAAGAGAAGAAGGATCTGTCTTCGACAGATTTTACCGTGACCCAAGTCACGATGGGGACATCTTCTGAAAGTCACTGGGGGGAAGCTCTTTCCGCGGTCGATGCCCTCTGCAAAAAGCTTCAAGAAACCACAAGAAGAGAAAAGGCTACTAAAAGAGTAAAATAAATACCTGCTTCAAGCCTTACAGAAGATGGGTAATGCGCCACCCACGACTGCTGCCAAAACTTCTGAGCTTCTTAGCTAGGAGAAAATCAACGAATATTCGAAAGATCGGTGAGTAGGGTATGGCCGTTTCTGCTTGAAGGAGCTAGATCCTCAAGGACAGTGAAAAAGTGATCGTCGAGTTTGTCAATTTGTATCCAAACATCAGAAAGGCGAACAAGGAACTACAAGCATTAACAGGCCCCATATCAGAAGAGCTAGATCATGCTAGACTCCAACACGAGACCTTTCAACAGATGTTCGATTGTTAAGTCGAAGATCTGGTCAAGTTCGGCGTCTTCGGCCATCCAATGGCCCTCAACAAAACCATGTCCACTCTGGACTATCAGATAGATCAGCTAGAATTTATTCTGGAAAATATTGACAAAGTAAAGGAAAAGGTCCTGGATGCAATGCATCAAATGGAACAAATTGTTCTCAACATGTCTCCAGGGTTGCTCACTCCTTCCTTTACCTTAAGGACAGCTGATGAAACCATCTGGATCTTCAAGGAGATCACTTCTCAAGGAACGGGGCCAGAGGTCGCATTTGACACTAAATCTATCAATAACCTGCTGGCCTGTAGGGACTTCGTAGGGTTCCTTATTGAGGCGGAAAAGGATTTTTCCAAACTCTCAGAAAATCTCATAGATGAGCGGGAGACTTGTGAGGCAATCAGTGAACTGCATAAGGATCCTTCTCAGGATCAATTTGGGCCGATGATTAACAAGTTTTTGGAATACCGCGCTCAGTTCCATATTTCATCACCTGAGCAGCATCAAAAGCAGGCTACTCACTTTCGGCCGCAGGATGATGACGACGAGTAGCTACTTCTTCTTCTTCTTCTTCTTCTTCTTCTCTCTCTTCTCTGACTTTTCTTGTTGGAATGTCTGAAGTATGTTGATGCAAATGATGACATCATCCATGTTGCATCATGGGATGATGTCATCCATCAAGTTGTAAAAAGTCAACATGACTTTAAGTATTTTGTAAATAGTTGTTGGCTCCTTTTTGCCTTCTTTTCTCCTCTTCTTCTATAAATACCCCAACACTTGTTGTGTTGAGGGATGGATGAATATCTTTCAGATGAGAAATAGGAGTAAGAAAAAAAGACTGAGCTTTTTGTAACAGAACAAATTAGTAATACAATATTTGGACTTTGTGCTGAATACCTGTGTTATATACATTAGATCTTTCTTATGTTAGATCTGTGTATTTATTCTGTTGGATCTGCTTCTATTTCATTGTCATTTATTTATCATCAGTATTGCTTTGTTTATTTATGCAAGTAGGTTTGGCTCTTTTTACTACCAATCCAAAAACATAAATCTTCTGACCTTTCTGCTTTGGAATTCATTTCTTTTCTCCCTTCAGACCTGTTCCTTCTTCCTCCTCTCTTTCATTCCTTTCTCTTCGCAGCCGGAAATAAACCTACTGGGATGAGATCCCAAACCCCTGAAGGCAGAATCTGTGAGACTTGCATAGATTCCTGCTGGTAGAATAGTAATAAACCAGTTTCGCTTTGCTGACTCAAAGAGGGGCTATGCCCTGCACACTGTTGGCTCGGTTATCCATAGATCTGCCCAAGCGACAGATTTTCGGACCAACAGGGTAGAGGTGCGGAACAAAATGTGAAAATTTTCCATTTTTTCAAAAGTTGTAAAAATTCAAAGGAAGCCCCGATTTTATTTTTAAGTTTGAATCTTCCTCGTGGACGACCCAAATTCAAAGTAAAGATCAATGGCAGTTGAGAGTTTGAATCTCATGTTCCCCCCATTTTATTGAAACACATGTGTAAGTGCAAGTCTTCATGATTTCTTAGTATTTCCTACATGCCAAGTAGAGAGGGGAGTTAATGTTGATATCTGAGTTTGGTGGAAAGATCTAGAAGACATATTTCGCCATTAAAATGGTCTAACTATCATGCTTGATCAGATTTTCCATTTTTATTCTCCCAAGCATGCAAGGAGCCATATTTGACAGATTAGGGGTGGAACTAATTGGAAAATTTAATAAAGAGTGATCTACCAGAGGAAGGAGTTGAATGCAGGAGAGATTCGATAAGATCTACCCCCTCGAGCACCTGGTGAATTTTTACAGATATGATTCTGAGAATCATGATCATGATCATGGAAAGCAGTGGTAGCACTCAAGGTCTAGATTTTTGGGGGGAAAAGGGTCCCTGTTGTAAATTTTATTAATGGCACAAATTTTTTGTGCAAATGGCTAGAGTGTTAGGGGTCATGACTAAATTTTCTAATAAAAAAAATCTTGACAGAGCCCATCATTTTTGAGAAGCTATTTGAGAAGCTTGTATATCTCTTTTGTATTAAATCTGATCATGTCAAGGTGGTTGCAAGTGTATAGCCATTGACAAGCTCTGATATTGTTCTAGAAACTTTCCCCTACTGATAGATTTAATCAAATTCAAGTTATTATGTGTTGTCTTTTGTAAAATGTGTTTGTTTTGTTTCTGAATGTATGTGAGTAGTTTTTCTTGTTTTTGTTGCAATCTTGTATTAAAATCTGATTCAATCACACAGGCCTCAATCCTTGTGACAGTTTTGTGGCATCTACAATTTCATTCCTCATAAGAGCTTTCATCTAGGATCGGAATAAAAATTTTAAAATCACTATTCTTTCATCTGTTGACAAAGACTTTTTGTAAGCCTCTGGATGTAGCTTAGGTGTGATTTGACTCATATCTTGATGCTTTGTTGGATTTTCTAACTCAATCCTTCATGATAGAATCTCAAATATTGTGTGAAAGAGTGCTAATTTGGGCCTCCATTGAAGCGCATATTCTAGTTAAAATAACATTTTAGCTATTCTATGGCATTCTTTTGTTTTAACCTTCCATTTTGTAAGATTCCTCAAGGATCTAGTGAATCAAGTTCATCATGCCCCACCTCCCACCAAAAATTTATTCAAAAACAACCAATCCTACCTGTACTACCCCTGTTTGTCCTGTGTGTATACAAATACATAATCTTTGTTAAAAAAAAAAAGGAGAAGCAATCAGGGTCCCAAATGTCTTTAGTAACCTTTGCCTTGTTGTGAAAATATCTCTATGATCTGGAAGTGACAATTCGCGAGAGTCAAATTTGGTGTGTTGATCATATTTTCCCAAGGTTTTCTCTATAAAATTTATGCAAAAGAAAGATCTACCAGCATTCTTCAATAACAGAGGTTACAAAATAGGTTCTCTTACCTTGGTTGAAAGGCACAACCTAAAATAGTGAGGATAGATGAAATACTCTTGAGGGTGTTATCCATTTCTCCACATTTGAGTGACAGAGGGCCAGTTAGATCTCATCCCCAGCTACAAAATGACTCATCATGATCTAATTTGTCTCTAAGATTCTTTTCAAACTAGTGATGTTGCTTAGAATTTGAGGGAGAATCAATTTGGATACCAACAGGATCCATCCATCAACAACTGCATTCAAGGTAATCTCCTTATCATATTCAAGGTTGTGAGTAGGAAGGTTAGCATGCAAAACCTACCTCTCACAATCTCCTCTAGAGCTTGGTACCTTATCTCTCAACCATTCTCTTAACAAAGGAATTATATTCTCTTAGCGTAGCATCTTACACACCTTTCCAACACCATCTATATCTAACTGATGGACCTCAATTCTTTTCTTCTACTCTAACTTCCTAAATTTCTCTTTTAGACACTGAATTTCCCCTTGAAGACTCTTGATTACCTCCATGGTCTCTTGATAGACTTGCTTCTGATGCATAGGTCTGGATACTTCCCATATACCACTTCTTCTCTTATAAACAGTGGTCTTTGATTTGGTATCTCCCTGGCACATGTAGCCTTAGCTCACATTGTCACCAGTACATGTTCTAACTCTAACTCATGCGTCATTCTAGGCATCCACTATTGATCAACACACTTTATACTCACCATATCAATTCCCTTATCCTTCCACTGCTTCTGGCTCATGTGTTAAAATAATTTCAGCAACTCCTCATACTTGTGCTTCTTTCCACACCAAGAACATTGTAGCAGATACGGGCAATCGTGCTTATAGTGTTCTGTAGACCCACAGTTGTAACAAGTTCCACATGGGAACTCACTTCTTCCACCTCTGTGATTGCCATGGCCTCTAAATCCTATGTGAAAGCCTCTTCCAAAACTTCCTACATCTGTGTACCCTTCATAATGACATCCCTCACCCTTGGAATTACTTGTAATACTAGTCTGGTGCACACTAGTATCAATGATATCATGTATTTGGTCAATTAATATACAATCCTTAGTGTCATGATTAGTAGAAGTGTAAATTTTTCAATAGAAAGACACATTCTTACAGGTTGTGTGGTGCAGTAGCGGACACCTACTTACATCATGATATCTGTGACAAATCTCACAGTCTACCATCATCGTGCGTACCGATCTCCATGGACAATTTTCCTTCGTATGCCCTTCTACCTCACAATATGTACACCATAACCTGCTGCGAGTCTCAAGAGCTAAGTTCACAGATTATTTCTCAAGCTTATTTTCTATTACAGCAATTTGGGCTTCTAAGAACTGAATAAATCCTGTATCAACGCTTCCTACTACCTCAGCACACAAGGAAACCTCCAAGACCTCACACAAATTTTTAAAATTATTTTATAATAGCACCCTCCTGAATGGTGTGATTAATCCTCCGATGAACCACTGAGCATGCTATGAAGGATGAATGTCATAAGATAACTTAAATAGGAGAGTCTTGAAACACATGTCGTACTCCCACACACTCTCCATCATTCCTTGTTGAATCTCCTTCAACACGTTGATGATTTTTTTGTCAAACTCAGGTATGTGGAGCTCCACCAAAAAGGAATTACGCAGTGCAATGTAATCCACCACTATCTCATGTGGTTCATACTTCATGTCCCATATATGCATGCATTTTTGCAATGTGGTTGCAAACTGACTTTCTTTCTACTCCTAGGTAGTGATCCCCTTCACGTTCCATAGTAACTTGCACTTTTGTAAATGTCTCACAACATCCTCAATGCCATTGTAATCATGTAAGTGGAGTGACATCTCATAAAACACCTGTTGATGGTGTTATGGACCTTATCTGCCTGATCCAGGACCTTGATTCCCTCCGATGTTACCTCCACCACTAAACCCACTAGATCCACTAGTGTTAATGCCTCTAGATCCACCAGATCCTCCTCCTATTATAGGCAAGGGGCCTAATGTAGTTACACCCTGCGAAGCCACCATCACACTAAACTATGCGTCAGCAGTCT
Source organism: Taxus chinensis (assembly GCA_019776745.2). NCBI lineage: Eukaryota > Viridiplantae > Streptophyta > Pinopsida > Cupressales > Taxaceae > Taxus > Taxus chinensis. The sequence continues at coordinate 758,475,663 of CM034152.1, read as the reverse complement.
ATGATACTAAACCACTCCTAGATGTGTTTCCCACACCGCTCCCAGACACGATACTCAAACCTTGTGATCCCACACCTTGTCTAAATGTTGTACCAGAAAAATACCCCAAAACACAGGAAATGACTATACAACAATAGATGTACCAAATGAAAAATTGTACCTCCTAGGTGTCACTCAACTATGAATACTGATACCAACTAGATTATCAACACTTATCTCAAGAATTGGAAATTAAGCATTGGGTTCTGGTCACCATGTGGGTTGAGATGCACACCTATGGCTCTTCTCCTTTCTTCATATCACAAAATCTTTCCTAAAGCCAAGGGGGTTTCTCTTCTGCACTTTCTAAGATGGGTAGCTCAGACTAGTCAGGTTTCATGTCCTCTGCGTGAACCTCAAATCCTTCCTGTAACATATTCCTCTATAAATCCATCACTCATGTAGCTTCATGCTATCTTGCCAACTCCTTCTCTTGAGCTTCATTATACTTGATACACCGCTCCTTTCTCTCCATTTCAACTGCAAGGTCCGCCATCCTTCTACCACATAAGCTTATGCACCCCGCGCCTAGCAAGAATTTAGAAAACCATGGGAAAGGCTTCCAGACTCAAATTAATGAAAGGAATGATAACCAGATCATACCAAGCCAAGAACACATATGTTAATCAAACACCATGAATCTATAAGATGAAATAAATTCACCAGAATAACTTTACATAAAACCTTTGCAAACAAATGAGAAGTAATGTCATATATTATTATGGAACTCAATGCAATACATTGAGAATGGGCCTTGCTTAAATAGGCAAGGAATAACAATCTAAGAACTAATCAAGGTCGTAGATCAAGCCATAAATCAAGGAAATAACTAGTCATCAAAGAACTAGTCAAGACCATAGATTTAGGAGAGAACTAGACATCAAGGATCTAGTCAATACCATAGATCAAGGAAATAAATATACCTAACAACTAGATAATATCTCCTAATATCTAAATAAGATAAAAGAAATATCCACATACATAAGTGGGTGAGGATAAATACAATAAAGGTAAATAAAGTACCTAGGTGAACATGAGCTAAGGTAAATACCTACTCTAACAATTAATGACTAGGATCTTGATATCTAATGGTATAACACATAAGAATTATCCTCTAGGCTCCCTGAAGAACTCGAACTCAACAATCTTTGGGAAAGAATACTTAGAAATAGTGTATTCCAAGGTATAAATAGTTAGCACTCTACTCCACCAGTGATCAACAACATAGGTCCATGTCAGGTTAGCATCATGTAACCACTGATATTCCTCCTGGGTCCAAACATGAGTTCTATAGAACCAACTCATCGTTTATGCATATGTTGATAGCCTTTCATACAAATCAACTGGGAAATAGCAAAAGAATGTCTCATAGAGTTCGTGATACAGGTTCTCCTCCACCCATTTTTCATGCATCAAACTTGGATCCAGTACTAGACCTCTGAGAAAACTCATCCTCTGTGTTTTTTGAGCCATGCTTCAACACTATCCAAGGTCAAGCGCTCTATCATCACATATTTCTCTCACAATATCTTCAAAATAGGTCCTGGCAATGGAACCAAGATGTAGTCATTATTTTACCCTCAATACTTCTTTCTAACCCCAAGTGCATCGGCCTATCATCTAGCATACGTTACGCACTCACCTGAGGTGGGCACAGGTGTCGAGCCCCTCCTTTATGTGAGCTTCACAAGATAGTTTCGTCATTCAATGGAGGATTATTTGTAGAACTATAAGTACAAGCATCTAATCAAAAAGGGAAAATACATAACTAATAGATATACACATCAATGCATCACATAAGCTAAATAATCATTGGAAGAATTATAAGAAACCAAACCTAAGTCATGATAAGCCAAATAACATAAGGGTTTACACCCATAAGAAATTTGTACATAATAGATCCATGTATATTGATTTAACAGGATTCTAGTAGCCATATTACATTCAAAAGGGTCATCTCCAGTCACATACATTAAATGATACAGAATCAACTCCTATAAACCTATCTGATCAAAGATCCTAACTATACTTTTCCCCATTATCTCCCTTGTTATAGATCCCATTACCCATACATATGCTTAATGGTATCCTTAATAACCCTCTAGCACTAAGTACTCTAAACCCTAGCACCATGAACTCTAAACCCTAAGCATTCTCTCTCTCTCTCTCTCTCTCTCTCTCTCTCTCTCTCTCTCTCTCTCTCTCTAGCACATCTTTTAATAAGATCATTGACCACCACCATGACTTCTCTCCTGAGCATATTGCGTGTTAAGTGTTGATGTGGTCCTTTGTTGGTGAATTTTTATCCTTTTTTCAAACCTTCCACTAACTATAATGATCCCTCTGGGAATATTCCCTACATATAATATCCTTTTCTTGACCTCGTAGGTTCTAAGCTGGCACCTAATCCACTAATCACGCCTAGTCGGGTCCTCATGTTTTTCCTCAAGTGACTCTGTGATGCCAAATATGGCTAAGTCCTTTAAACCCTTGTTCTACCTCCTACACGCGCCCTTTTTTCACTTAAACCCCTTTTTCCTACATTTTTTCCTTGAGCGCCCTTCTATATACTGATCTTGCACGTGCGCATGCACACCTCTTGGTACTTAGCCAATATTTTAGGGTCCAACATTGCCAATCCCTGCTCTAGGTTGAGCTAATACATAACCAATGGCCATGCCAGAGGTGTCTACATGAGTGTGAAAAGTCTTAGACCATTAAGGAAAGTGCAAAATAGGCGTTGTAGTAAGCCTTTCCTTCAGTGTGTCAAATGTGTGTTGTTGTGCCTCACCCCAATAGAACTTTCCTTTTCCCATGATTAATTCTTATAAGGGAATGAAAATTTTAGCATATCCCTTTATAAAATTTCTGTAATAACCCTAGTGCCCCAAGAATCCATGCACCTCACTTTGGCTAGTAGGTTCCTACAAGCCCAAAATCATAGCTACCTTAGCAGGATCCACTAGTAAGCCTTCTTTACAGATGATGTGTCCCAAAAAAAATCCAAAGGGGCTGGAAAATATACACTTCTTAATGTTCAAAGAGATGTTCATCTCTCTATATCACTCAAACATCAACCTCAAATTATCACAGTTATATTTCATGAGCCCATAGATTGTCCAATCATCTAGATACACCTGCAAGAACTTGTGAATAAAATCTTGGAATGCTTATACCACTATGCATGAAAATATTGCAGACACATTCTTTAATCCAAAGGGAATTACTATGTATGCTAAACTTCCCCACCTAGTGGTGAAATTTTTCTTCTCTTGATCCTCGCTAGCTATCCTCACCTGATGATATCTAGAGAATCCATCATTGAAGGAGTATATTTCACACCCTGTGACACCTTCCAAGATTTTCTCAGTAAATGGTGTGGGAAAGGGATCAATCACACATGCATCATTTAACTCCTTGTAATCCACACAAAGCATATTTCTTGATGTTGATCAACATAGGGCTCATCCATTCTTATTCCTTGATTGGCATAATGATTCCAGAAATTAACATTTTGGAAATCTCTTCATTTACCTTGACGCGCAAGTTTAGATCCATATTCTAAGTCCTCTTTTAGAATGGGTGTGTACCTTCTTTTATATTTATCTTCATCTCTCCAAAGGATTTATGAATTCCTTTTAGCTCATGATAGCCTCTAGCGAATAAATCTTGAAAAAATTGCACCAACTCAATGATCTTAGCAACTTCAGAGTCAGACCAGTAATCTCAAATAATGGCTTCCTTAGGTTTATAATTTGTTCTAATTTTCAGTTTCTTGGTCTTCGTAATGTACATGTGTATCTTCTCATATACATTATCCAATACTTCACACGTACCCTCTTTGTTCTCAATATCTAGGTTCTCTACCTCTTCATCATTAACCATGTAGATCATCTTACCCTTTTCTCTTTCTAGGAATGTGCACCCAAGCTTCTATCCATCTGTTTCTTCCTCTTTAAATTATGCCACCAGGTTTGACTCTCTTAACAACTCCTGAAGTAAATCTTTAGCCTTTATAGTATCTCCCATAGTTAAGTGCTTCATAACCTACAATGCCTCATTCACTAGAGGTTTAGAAGAAAAGTAATCAAAATTTTGAGTCATACCTTCAGTAAGTTCCTACCAATTTCTAGTCTCCTTATTTAACTTTGCGTAGACATACCATGCATGTACATAGACTTGCAAGGTGAAATAAACCTTGTTCACCCACAAAGAAGGTGGTAAAGCTTCCTGCCCTATTGTCTAGACTCTCTCACACTATTTAATGTGGTGTTGAACAAGATCATTACCATGAAATACAAAAATCTAAGTAAGCACATTTCTTCTTAGAAATCGAGTTGATAAAGCAATCCATACTTCTCTCCACTCCAAAATATTATCCCTGTAAACAATCCACCAGCGTGTTTTCATCCCACATAGTGTATATACTATCATGTTCCTTCTTTCCACCTGACATTCCCATTAAACCTCCATAGCAAGCAAGAATAGTTTTGGATTCTCTTCACCTATGTACTTTTGTACCTGATTGATGCCCAAATGCCTGATATTGCATGGCTTACTTACATGTGCAACTACACTTCATACTTAGTGCCAAACCATTTAATAAGTTTTGTGCACCCAATTTTCACATACAATACTTGTAGTATGACTCATGGAATGTGCATTATCCCATTATAGAACTCCTTCCTTTGATGGCTCAAGTACTTTCGGATCTCGAATGGTGCGCACATAAATTCTATTCAAGTCTTCTTCACTTAAGGACTCTACATAAGGCGTATATTTCCCATCTATCAGAGGTATGATGACACACTCTTCTTTTTTCTCAAATCTGATATACCCCTTATTGAAACGCAAGTCAAAATTGTTTTCATAGCACCATGGGAACCTAAGTAATGTGGGAAAATTATATTCTTCTGCAAGCACTAAGACCTCAAATTCCCCAGTGAAATTGGCCCCCTGAATAGTTATTAATGCATATTTTAAAACTCCAATGGGCATTACCTTAGTTTCATTTATCATGAATATCACATTAGAGGATGGTTATAATGGAGGTTTACCCATCTGTACCCATGCATCCAAAGTGATTACATTTACTTCCATGCCTGTGTCAATCAAGATGTTACTCAAAATCCAACCATCAACAATAGCATTCAAAGTAATCTCTTCATCATAATACAAACTATCCATAGGAAGATTAGAATGCAGAAGTGGTCTCTTATGCTCAATCCTAGTGTGTGGAGTTTTTCCCTTCAAACAGCTCCCCAAAAAAGGAATAATGTTCTCTTTGCATTGTATCTTGCAAACCTATTTCAAATCATCAACTTTTTATGATTGAGATTAGTTACTTTCTTTTGTTCCAACTTCTACAATTGTTCCTTCAAACATTATATCTCACCCTATAAATTCAGAATTACCTCCATGGTTTCTTGATAAACCTCCTTCTAATCTATAGGGTCTGGATACTTGGCATGCAGGACTTCCTCCTTAGTAATGGTAGGCTTCTGTTACAGATTTTCCCTAGTTTGTGCAACCTTAGTGCATGTAGTAATCTTTACAAGTACCAACTCAAGATTTGGTGCTAACTTTGGCATCTATTATTTTTCCACGAAACGATGTACTCTAAGCATTCCCACGCCCTTATTTTCTTGTTTATGCTTCTTTCTTAAATGTTCATATAAGTCTGGGAATTCTTAATAACTATCATTCTTTCTGCAAAAAGAACACACAATATTTTGTGTAAATTCATGTCTGTATTGATCAAGATATCCACATGTATAACAAGTCCCACGAGGAAAATCACTCCTTCCAACACCGTAACCTCGACCTCTACCATGGCCACCATTAGAATGCCCCTCACTATGATTATAGTCATGATGTTTTCCCTTTTCCTTGGAATTATTTGCAACACCAGTCTGTCATACACCAATATCAATTTCATCGTGGATCTAATCAATCAATTCGCAATCTTCAGTATCATGAGTCAAGGACCTGTAGATCTTACAGTAACTAGACACATTCTTTTTTATCATGCTCTACAATAATGGGCACTAGCTTGAACTGTGGTCCAAATGACATATCTTGTAATCTAGCAACAAGGAGTGCACTAATTTCTAAGGGAAACTATCCTTAGTATACCCCTCTACTTCATAATTTGTACACCAAATTTTGTTGCACGTCTCATGTGTTAAATTAGCAGATAATTTCTCCAACTATTTTTCCATTCCTAAAATTTGAGCTTCCAAGAATGAGCTCACTCCTATGTCCACACTTCCTACTACCTCAGCACATAGAGCTACTTCAAGTGCATCACGCAGATCTATATAAGTCTTTTGTGAAAGTGTCGTCCTGAAAGGCATGATCAGCCCTCCAACAAAGCATTGTGCATGTTGGCACATGTGGATGTCATAAAATAACTTAGGCAGTAGAGTATTTAACCGTGCATCATATTCCCAAATACTTTTAGTAGTGCCCTACTTAATATCCTTGAGCACGCTTTTTATTTTATGCTTGAACTCAGGGATATAAAATTCCTTTAAGAAAGCATCTCACAGTATTGTATAATCCACACAATTCTGATCATGATAAAAATTCTTGTACCAACTATGCGTGCACCCCTACAACATAGTTACAAACTAACTTACCTTGCACTTGGGAGCTATAATCTCTTTTGTGCACCACATTATCTCACACATATGCACTTTCTCAGCTGCATCTTCAATGCCTCTATACTCTGGAAGAAGGAGAGACATATCCATATAATTTTTTTGAGGTTAGTACAGTCCTTTCCCACTAGATCCAGTGCTTGTATTTCCTTCTGTATTTCCACCACCTCCAAATCCACCAAATCCTCTAGTGCTCGAGCCACCTAATCCTCCTGATCCACCCCCTCTAGTATATAATGGACCCTAAGATGCAATACCTTGTGTTCCGATGATTGTGCTAAACTGAAAGCTCACAGTCTATAAATTTACACTACTTCCAAATGTGATGTCAAGGTTCTGCGCATCTAAGTTCTATGTCGACAATGCGACAGAAATGATACCTTCAACTGGTCCTACAAATAAATTAGATGATGATTTCACCATAGATGAATAAGCTCCCTAATTAACCCTTGAACTTAACTTCAAATTAAATCTATCTACTGCAACTCTACTGCTCACACTAGCTTATTGATTATTGACTATCGTAGAAACTAGAAAACCAAGCGTAAGGGCTAGGTCACCAGGTAGATTCAGATGCATGCTTGTGTCCCATGTCATCTTGACCAGTGCAATCTTATCTAAGGTTGAAGATGGATCCCTACCATTCTTTCCCAAACAAGGAGATCCAGATGCTTTGGCTCCATGTCTTCTATGTGATCTACAAATCCTTCATGAGCCATCTCTCTCCACAACACCATCCATTTTGAAACTTCATGTTGCTTCTCTAAATACCTCTTGCATGCCTCATTTAACTTAAGCCACCTTTCTTCCCTTTGTCTTTCTACCGCTAGGTCCATCATCCTTACCAAACCTACTCCTACCCCCATACTTGGTGAATTTTGCTTAGCCATCAGCTTCTCTTCTAAATCCAAAGTTACAATCAGGATCTTGATTGCCAGTGGAATACTGTGTAAACACAATCCTCTAGGTTTACGCAAAAACTGAAACTTAGTAACCTCTAGCAAAGATTAAGTTGAAATTACATACTCAATAATATTGATGTTCAAAACACCTCGGAACCAAACATCCACAGAGTGCATCCAAATCAAATCTACATCATACAAGGCCTGGAATTCTTCCTACATCCAAACAAATGTGTGAAACCTCCCATTCCTCTTATATGCATAAGCAAGCAGCCACTTGTACAGCTCTATAGGAAAGAAAGCAAAGAACATCTCATATAATGTGTCATAACTATTCTGCTCAACCCACGTGTGTGTATTAAAATTAATTCCAGTGTTGAATCTATGAGCATACTCTTCTTCCAGATCTATTAACCACTCCTCAATACTGGCCAAGTTCAACCAGTATATCTTCATCACGCAACATCCAAAAAACTAGTTGAGAAAGAGCTCCTCGAAATGGAACCAATGATGTATCCCATAATTCACAGAAAATAGCTCAAGGTGCACTAGCACATCACTCAGCCTGAATTGAGCACTCACCCATAGTGTGCAAGGGTAATAGGTTCTCTTTAGATTTTTTTTTTTTAGAATGTTAGCATGATTGGGCATGTATATATTCATATCCATAACTGATAGTAAGCAATCCACAGTGCATAAACTAGATGTAGACCTAAACCATATGAAATATTGACTAAATAATTATTATAATGAGATTTACCATGTAAGAACCATATTCAGTCACATTTAACACCAATATCTAGCCAATATGATCTATTATATTAAATACTGCAAAACACATAAGCTTCATACATCATAGTAATGTCATCATGAGACATGCGCATAGAAAAAACTAGCAGCATAACTGTACTCTCAAAATAGTATCTGGTCTCTCTAAACTGTGCAAATCAATACATATATAGGGATGGGTACTTTCCCTTCACCACCCATGCACCTTCCAAAAATATATTACATGCTAAGAATAGCCATGTTCCTGTACAAATGAATACAAAAGCATGCAAGTGCTCTAATAATAGATTTACTATAGTTAACTCTAAGTAGAAATCCTATTATTAAACCAAAACTCTGCATGGTGATCAAACTGTTGCACATTCCCAAAATAGCCTCGCGTGAATTGCAAGTCTCCATGTCATCGCGTGCTCAACACTCTATCTCCAAAAATAGCCTAGATCTATAAAAGTGGATAAGTCCTATGTATATTTATCTTAGGCGAGTGCATTGTTCTTCTATATTTCTGCATCCTTCCATGTGCCATGTGTCTGTGCTACCCAATCCTTATGCACTTTCATATTTGAGCTATATTTTAACTTCTCAAAACCCACTGCTTCATATGTTCCTCATAACCTTATTCCATTTCTCAAATAGTTCGTCACTCCTTCACACTGACTTTGCATTCATGTCCCTCAACTTGCTCTTCCCTTTTTTCACTAGCGTTTAGACAAAAACATGCCATTTTTATTCTATAACCAACTTCAATGCTCTTTCCTCCTTCCCTTTTTACACACACTTAAAAACACTATTATATCCCTAAAGAAATGAATTCAAAGCCACCAAGACACTACTCTTCACTTCCCTTTGTCAAACTACTCTCTTGTACCCTTAAGTTAAGATTCCTTGGTTCATTCATGCTCATAGTTATCTAGGAGGTACCATAAAGGGTCATCACCTTCTTTAACTACTCTTGACCATCCCTAAGATCCATGTAATTTCTTATAATCCAACTCTATGTTCTATTCTCCCTATCCCACTTTTCCTTTTTGGCTTACTAGCCCTCACTAGGTCTAGTGCAATCTATCTTCAACCACAAATCCTTCTATATGAAGCTTCAAAAAATGAACTTGGTATTTTAATGCACCTAGTAAGGATTTATTCATGTAGATGAAGTTTCAATTTTGGACTCCTTTCCTATCGCCTACTTGCTTGTAGGCTATCCTTTCCAACTAAGCTTCTAGGACTATGTTTCGTGCTCTCTTCTAGACTGTTAAGATTATCTACAAAGCACAACTATGGAATCACAATTTTATTAATGAATATGTGAAATGACTATTACCTCATTATCTCTATCAAATTTCATGGCTTAATTCCATGTCTAGGTATTTTTATTGCATGTTTCCTTTTGAAACCCTGACTGTGTGCACAGTGAGCCTGAGAGGAAAAAATGTTTCAATCCTTCTTGGTAGTTGAATTCAAGACCTCAAATCTATTTTGGAGGGACTATTATAGACTCCCCTTTCTTTCTCTTCTAACAGGTAAAGCTTGATCACATGGCAATGGCATGATTTAATAAAGTCTTGCTATAATATAGTTGGGGAAAACAAGGTATTCAAATCCTCAACCTCCAACGTGTTAGTATGAATCTCCTTGGCTTATTTGATCTCATAATCTACCTTAGTCACAAGTTTACAAGAACTTAACCCAGATCCAATAGACATGCTCATTATTCATATAAACATAAGAGTAAACTTTGGGCTTAGTTTTCAAAACCACAGTCACAGTCACCTTGGTTGTGTTTGATAAACAATGTAAAGGAAGATACTGAAGTAATCAATCTCTCAGGCTTTTCAAGATCATGCTAACACATCACACACATATATCACCACATGCCTCATCCATCAACTTCACCAAATTCTTTTACAAAATTCAATACAGTCCTATTAATCACCTTAACAATTCAATACTTATTCTCCTACTAGAGCAGGGTATAATTTCTCAAGAAAACACTAGATTTTTTAGCACATATAATGAATCTCCTCATAAGAAACACTTTGTTAAAAATATCACCTTTTACTTCTTCATGGTACTCATTCTCTTTCCTTTTACACCAACTATGCATTGTTCTTCCCTATCACAAACTTAATTAACCTTCAGATGTTTTCTCTTATTTGAATTTTGTAGATACATGCAAGGTCTAAATACTTTGTACATCCATTCCATCACAAAATACCCTCTTTAAACTCCTTCCCTTCCTTTTTAACTCTTCTTATTTATTCACAGTATTTAAAAACAGTTTTCTCAAGGAATTTCATAGTTTATTCAAGAAATGTCTACACTCACCAAAAAACCCAAATATATACTTTCATGTAAAGAATATTGTGAAAGGGTAAATACTTATCCCTTATCAGTATAAATCACCTTCTTGATCAAGATCCAACAAAAGAAAAAATTATAAACCAATATTATACACAGATTTCATTATGGTACAGTAGTTTACAAACTAGAAATTCTTCAATTTTTTGATTTTCTCATTCCCAAATCATGACCATTCGAATGTGTTATCCTAAGAATTTTCATGGGAAAAATCCACCCGAGAGAAAAGGATAACTTTACCCACAATGTCAAAAAATATGAAATTCATACCTTTTCCAAGACACCCCTAGGTCATTCCATCCCCATGGCTAGTCATATCTAGTCAGTAAAATTATCCCAATGTGGTTGTCCATCCAATCCCCCCTAGGGCCTAGGTCATTTAGGAAATCAAAGTCAGTACCCCTAGGTGATTTTAGGAGCTTGTGAAGAATGCCAAGTTTTTGAGCAGTTTTGGGAAGGGCTACCACTGGCCTTCCCAGGACTAATGCACCCTCCTGGAGTGGAACGAGTATGAAATTTCAACATGGAGATGCATAAAATTTCCAAGAGAATTAGAAAAAAAAAATTGGGATATTTTGGAAAGATCTAGAGGTTTTAGAATCCATTTCAGCAAAAGTGGGTTTTCGGGCCTGAAGGAACATACATCATGAAGGAGTGCTTGAATTTCAAGAAATGATTATGGGTTCTTCATGAATATTTAAAATACCAAAAAATTACTTATGAAATGTATTTTCCATGCCATAAATTGTGGAAAAATGAGACATCGTAAAACATCATGCACCTCCCTAGGCAACTCATTCTTATGGCGCACAAATGGTAGTCCCGAGTAAAAATGGGTCATTTGGAGGTGATTAAGTAATAATTGAAGCTCCAAAACATTGCCATTAAATTTATTTGGTGTTTACAATAAAATTCATATAACATTTCACCTCTGAACTCATCTGGAAGCTCATGCTATTTTCGTTGCAAGTTGGCTCAAAGTAAGAGTTCGATACTTAGCCAATTTGTGAAGTGGACACATGTTAGCACCAGGATCCTAGTGGGATTTCATGTCCCTTTCATCCCCTTGTAAAAGGGAAATAAGGGACACAAAAAATTTCCCATCCATTTTTAGCCCCCAGAACACGAGTGTGACCTCCTACATTGCCAGTTAAGCCCACAAGAGCTAGTTAGAGCCTTTCCTGTCATTGCATGGATGATCGTCAAGTGTTACAACCTAGAATGATGTGAAAATTGATGTCCCTTTCATATATTTAGAAAATTTACATAGGGGGCATAAAAATTATCCCATCCCCACTTGGCCCCTATATTCCTCATACTCTCAAAACTCATCCCCAAGGTGTTTTTCTCAAGCCCCCTCTCTCAAACGCACATCCAATCAAAACCTGCTAAGTGTCGCAACCAAGAATGATGGAGAATTTTGCATCCATCATGTCCCTTTATTAAATATACATAAGGGACATAAAAATGCACCCATCTCCCTATGTTTTCTTCTTAGATGAAACAAAATCCAAACTTAGTCATTTTTCCATGCATGTTCATCCCCCCACATCTCCATACCCTACCGGAACTCTAGAAACAATTTCACATACATCCCAACCTCCATTTCTACAATCAAAAAAACTCCACAAAATCCTTCTCAAATTGAAAATATAGGGATCGTAGAAGATAAATGGATAAAAATGACGAATAACGAAGAGGAAAATGAAAAAATTTCATCAAATAACTACGAAGTCTCTTAATCAAAAAATCTTCATATCTTGCAAAATTCAAGTCGGATTGAGATGAATTTTTTTACAAACCTCCTCATTTTTGAAGGTCGTCACAATGCAACAAATAGGAGATCAAATGATTCCTTAAATCATTTTTCTCATAAAAAACTCCATTTCGTGCCCTAGCTTACATTCGTTGGATTCCCCATCAATCTGGCAATAAGATCGAGCTAAAAGCTTGCACACGGGCTCCAAATAAAAAAACCTATCATGATGGAGTTATTTTCATCACAATCGGAGATGAAAATCAGACCTACAAATTTCAAAGCTCCATTAATGGCTTCCATGGCAGCTCTGTGCCCAAAGTCATTACAAGGTGAAAAATTTGTTTTTTATTTCTAGGCGTTCTTGTGGGTATAATTCATGGGATATCATCGTGATGATGAGCCGAATCCAAAAATATGTGTTCCATCACAAACCAAGTACTAAAGACCCACTTTCTAAAACTATTAAGCTTTCCTACACATGTTTGTTATTTTTGGTTAGTCTTTTTCAGAAGCAGTGGTGACGAAGACAGTGTGCACTGAAGATGATCATGAGGTCAGAATGATTGTTCAGAGAAAAAAATAGTGAAAATAACCACTTACTAAAAATAGTAATTTCCCTATATGGGTACCTACTAAAAATAACAAGTCATTCCAAGAAGCGGTCGAGGTGAAGGAAACATAGAAAGGATAAAATAAAGAAGATAACCTCATCAAAATGATCTAGAAAGGAAGAAATCACCATTTACTAAATATAGTAAGTCTCTCATCTAGGCACTTGTTAAAAAATAGTAAGTCACATTCAAGGGGGAGTTTTGGAAAAATGAGACACAGGGGGATAATCATTCAGATCAATATCACCATATGGGGTCCAAAGAGGAAAAATCTGACACTTACAAAAGATAGTAAGTTTCCCTTTCCAAATATAGTAAGTGTCAAGGAAACATGAATTTCAAGTGTGCAGGTTGGCCTAGTTTCTCAGGTGTGATCAATCATGAAGAGATGGTGGTTTTTTTGTGGTTTGGAATGATCATCTCATATTATATAACAAGACATCCATCATGGTTTCAATGATGTAATCATCACTTATGCAAACATATATATCATTCTAGAGGTAAGTGGAATATAGCAATGTCATAGAGAATCATTGTGAGCATGGTCTGCAGGTCATCTTTAATTCACTTTGGGAAAGTCACAAACAATGTTTTTAATAACTTATTCAATGTTTGAAAGGGTATGTGCATCATAGAGTTTTTGGTCATCACTGGATGGAGAAAATTATTCAAATTTATTCAAGGGAGTAATCTTCATCAGTGTGGAGGATCACCAATGTTAGAAATCTTCACTCAAAGTTCATGATTGCATCAAGGCATTCAAGTATTTCATCACAAGGAGTGATTTCCATTCATCCCTTCTCTCCTCCTCTCTTTCCCTCTCTTCTTTCTCTCTATTCTAATTCTTCTTTAGGCCTCATCATTGTATTTTTTCTTATTCACTTAAGTGACTTATTTTAATATCGTAAAATTATTTTCTCAAATTATAAGAGAAATACTTAATTGATGGAAAATAAAAAGTCACAAGTGGAATATGAAACACAAAGAGTCATATGAGGGAGGTGAAGGGTTAAGTTCAAAGTGTATAAATTGGGATGGATTATCCATTCCAAAGGATTCAGATTCTGAATTTTCGCAGAACTTCTACTCCAGTAGCATTGTGAATTTGGGTAGCTTGATTGAAGCTTTGTATCCATCACTACACATGAAATAAAGCTACAATTATTCCACTTCTCCCCCTCTTGCATATGTTTCTTCTTTTCCCATACTATGCACAACTTTAATGAAATACTAATTAAGGAAACATTTTCTATTTTCTCATATGTATGAATGTGCGCATCTTTGTATGCATGCTTTTCTCTCATCACTAGTGTTGAAGCATTGTTGTTTTCTTCCTAAAAATATGTGTAACGGTAACTTCTAGTTAACGGTTATAGGAATTGGACTTTATACCTACAATGTTAATCCCTCTTTTCTTGCTTCGTACTCCCCTTTTCCCCCCTTTTCAAGCAAGTTTCATCTCTTGTAAGAAATTGCAAGCCTTGCCGCAAGATCGGTGGAGTGTTCCTATTGGATCCCTAACCTTTTGTCCAGCCACTGAGTTTATTTCATCCACACATAATAACTTGGAGCTACAGTGTTCAAGAATATGGATCTATAATCCTAGAGTGTTGGCAAGAAACCCACATATTTGTCCACCCGAAAAAATTTCTTGCCAACAGAATGATATTGGAAAATTGGTTACAATGTCCCTTAAATTGTCTTTCTCATTCAGTTACTACTGAATGAGACATTTCACCTTCCTTTTTGATCATTTGGACTAGTGCTTATTGTTTCATCTTTACAAAATAGCATATGACCTCGAGCTTAGAAATATTTGTAACCTATGGACTCCTAATGAGTACCATTATAATCATGAGAAGGTGTTTTAACCCTAACACAAAACATTAGAACAAACCAAACTTATACACTCAAGCCAAAATAGGCTTTCAAGACTTTAGCTTGTACTTTTGGAGGGAACATGAATAATTTGAATTTTTAAAGGCATGGAATCTAACTGAGACACCTAAATGACATCTAATGACCTATAGGACTCAACATCATACTTGCAATCCAAAAATTGGATGTTGCCATCATTTTATACATACTAGATTTGATACTCCTACATCAATAGAGCTCCAGGGAACAAAGGTACCTTGAAGGCAGACATGTTGTGGGAGCTACCGAAAAAAAATGAGGAAAGGCAAGTATTGGTCGATGACTCAGTATGGAAAAACTTGAAGAGAGTTAGATTCTTGTTACATCAATATTCACAAGTTGGGTGCCTCAAAAAGGTGGACTGACGTGAACAAAAAGTTTTTATACATTTATTGATGAATTTACACATAACGGTGAACAAGGCACACTATAACATTGCACAATATGTTGCCAATGGAATTATTATAGAGGCTTGGGTGTAGAATAAAGAAGAAGAAAAAATAACTTGGGGATTGACCCTAATTCTCATTATCTTCTGGGAGATTGGATTTTTAGATGGTCCGGATGATGACATGTGGGTTTACCCACCTTTGAATAAGTCCTCGGCTATGAAATTCCCTAGATACAATTGTGATGGCACAATTTCAAATCCATATAAAGCCAGAATTTATAAGTGTATAACAAGTTACGTGGGGATTTTGAGAATGAGTGGTGCATTCAACGTGAGTTTCCTATGGATTTTGAGGAGAAGGAAAATTTTGTAGTCATGCAGCACAACATCCTTGTATGATTTATAATGAAGGATGGGGATATAAGCCCTTGGTGCAGGATACCATTTGCATTCACCACACGGTACTTTAACTATGATGTGAATAGGATTAAAGATGTGTAAAAGTTAACATTTGATGCTGATAAGGTTGACTTGGAATTGCACATCTTACGCGTAACGTACAGGTATGTGTTATCCAAAGTTCACCCCCAGGGTAAATTTTGATAACATGCATCAGAGTTTTCAGTTCCAAGCAAGTAGATTGATTCAAGAGAAAATCGTGAAATTGGCTAAGTCCTACTCCAGGCCGCCTTTGGGACAGTTGGAACAAATGTACGCGAAGGACGCAAACCGGCCGGTTCGGCTGAAAAGGAGAACTTTCACAAAGGAACATCCAGGCTGTTGGGATGCGTGGGATGTGGAAAGCCAGTTCAGCCAAAGGAGAAGAAGATTGACAAACAGTTGGGACATCTGGGCCGCGAGGACGCAAAGGACGTGAAAATGCGAAGCGGCCGAGAGCAAAGGAAGCCCATTTCAGGTAGTTCAGAAGAATTTGTCCCAGACAGTCCGGGATAGTTGGAACAAATGTATGCAAAGGACGTGAACCAGCCGGTTGGGCCGAAATGGGGAACTTCAACACTGGGACAGTTGGGACAAAGGGACGCATGGGACATGGATAGCCGAAGGAGCCGAAAGCCAATCAAGCAACGCCACGTGTCACCAACAGAAAAGGGACAGGGAAGCCCATTTCAGGTGGATCGGAAGTTTCTGTCCCAATTAGCACTGGGACATCTGGAACAAATGTACATGAAGGACACAAAAATCCGGCAGGCCTGAGAACCAATCAAATCACGACACGTGTCACAAGGGAGAAAGTCCAAAAGTCAAAGGGCGAGGTTTCAAGCACTGACCCAAGCCAATTAAAAGAGGACATGTGTCCAATGAAGTAGGAAAACCCACGGACAGGGAAGGAGAGATAATTACGCATCCAATCAGCGCTTGACACGTGTCATCTAGGTGGCAGAGTGCGGGAAAAGATTTCAAAATCCGTTTTGGCCTGTTTCGTGCCCTAAATCTTCGGATCGTCGTATCTTTCGATCCAGAGCTCAGATTTACACGTTCTTTATATCAACGGAAAGCTATTGAAATTATCTACGTTATTTTAGGGTTAATCTTGAATTTTGGTGTAGTATAGAGAGAGAAAATTGAGAAACGCCTCTGGCACGTAATAATAGATAGAAGTAATGCTTCAACAACTAACTTTAATGCAGCAGACAGTTCGCCACTTCTGTTAGACAGCCCACCATTTTTCCAGGATCCACCGCTTCTATCATAATGAGATGATTTTAAATGTGACCTAGAAGTGGTTGGGGTAGATTTTGGATTTCCTCTCTCTTCTCTCTCTCATTCTTTCTATATATTGTAAAGAGGGGCTTCTTAAAAAAGGTCGAACATTTTCTGTTTTGCTCCTCCCTTCTTCTCCTATCAAGTGAATTTGTGGAGTTCGAACCTCTCATTTGGAAACTGTAATACGACTCTGCCTCTTGGCATTCTGTAGTGTATTGTATCAATCTTTGGAGCAAGTTCAATACATGTCTGGATGATTCTCACCTCTCTGTGTTCATTTTGCATCCTCCTGGGTCTTTCACTGCAAGTTTTGTTATCTGTGCATGACTATAATATCACATTTGAATGGTCTGTGGTTACTGGCAAGATAGTTGTTCTTCATTCCTCAGTGCCTCACCTCTTATTAGATTAGAATTTATTTTTATGCATCTTCTTATCATGTCTCTTGGCAGATGTAATAGGTATTTCCGACAAACCCTCTGCATATCTTATGTGCATCTATAGAGGAATAGGAACCAGCCCTTCTCTCGAGAATCCTTTCTCCACTTTTCAAGTCCCACACTTGCGAGAAAAGATTCAATGTTATGCAATCACACTAGATGATAGTTATGTCACTGAAAAACCTGACAGATCCAGGGTGATGTGATTTGGCAACAACCAGGTTTGCACGCCCGGTGGCAACTTTAGAGGTCTCATTTTTATTGCAGCAAGGTTGATGTGCATCTGCTGCAATTCTTCTTGTTTTATAAAGACTATTATTTACATACTGGTGACTCCAAGGGAAGAATTAACTGTTCCAAGTGCACGGGCTGAAAACTCGATGAGAAGGAATCCCACAAGGTCAGAGTCTGGAGAAGAAGAAGTTTTTTGAATACCCTGCAATTATCTCCAAGAAGAAGGAAACAGAGGAAGAAGGATTTCAACAGGTCTCCATCTCCACCAAATAACTCTCTCAAACTCCTCCACCATGACAGGCCATTTATTCAGTATACAAGGGTTATTAAACCATTAAATGGCTCAAACACAACCCCTACGTTAAAACTTCATTAAGGCAGCAACCCACTTGCCCGCTCAATGCACAACAAAATCAGTTCCTAGTTGCAAGCTTTGAAGACATTCCCTACTTCACTGGAGAAAATTCAACTACTCAGGTGATTCATGCTTTAAAGATATTGCATAGACCTTTGTGCAATCCATGAAATCAATTGAATGGCAGATGGTTGTCCAAGTTACTGGCATCTTCATTCAGGGTAAAGCCATTGCAATTGTTTACGAGCCTTGGAGCTGGTTCTATCACAAACATGAATCAGCTGGATGTTGTGTATTGCCAATTCTGGAAGCAATTTGCGAAGAGAAAGGAGACAAACTTGTGTCTCTTTTGGAGCAGCTGAAAAAACTATCAAGAGAGCTCCCAATGAGCAGCTGGGACAGATTTCAACTTCAGATGTGAAAAGACTGGGGAGAGGATTCCGGGCAGTTAGGCCAACAGCAGAAGGTGTTTCTTACTATCTCAAGCTCTAAAATTCTGATATTTTCTATGTTATTCAATCCATGGGAGGCATAACATCGCTATGCTTATAGCATTGACATTAGGGACTGAAAATTTTTAATCGAAGCTAGACAAACTTTTCCCTGACTCCCATGCCATTGTTCAAGTTGTAGAGAGCCCAAACACTAGTCACGCACCTTAATTTTGCTCCCTCCCCAACTCCAGAATCAGAGTTCAAATGAAGCTCCAATTCATCTCCAAGTTCCCCAAATGAGCTTTAAGAGGTCATGAAGCAATTGCAAAACCTAGGAAATGAACTAGTTCCTACAAGAGGAACAAGCCCAAGGTGTCAGACCTTCTATCAACCCCAAGCTCAACCTAAGAGGCAGCCATACCAAACCCCAAAGCACCAACCTAATCCAGCTCAAAGAGGAATTCAAACAAGGCCTCCTACCAATGCCCATTTAGCCCTAATCAAATGTCATATTCTACCTCTAAAGCATTAGTGCAAAAACCACAGAACAACATTCTCAGGAATACGATTGGTTGCTTTCATGAACGAGGCCTCATAACCAATACATGTGTTTCAATGGGGCCCTCAATCAAGCATTGATGGTGACAAACTACGGTGTGGAGGGTGAGGGTAGTCAAGGAAATAGTCAACAACAAGACCATTCCAACAGTAATCAGCCCCAAATGACACCACATTGGTGAACGGGCAGTAGAGGATTTCTGTGGCATGAATCAGGTGGTTTCGCAAGGTGTGCAGCCAAACAAGGTCAAAGAGGGAAATTTGGGTGAGGAAAGCCACTAGCCCCACCCAGCCACACCTTCTATGACTCCAGAAATGATTGCAGCAAGTCCCATTTCAAATGCACAAGGGCAGCAGGAACAGCCCATAGGCCAACTCAAATGCAGTTTTTGATGCACGTACAGGTGTAAATGTACAAACCAAGGGACACCAGATAGATCCTTATCACCATTCAGTATCATTGATTCAGATGAAGAAGACAATGTCAAATATATCGATGTGGGAAGCCCTATACAGCCAGGCCAAAGGATTGTGCAGCTGCCACTTGAAGGATTGGCCAGTAGAATCGCGGTTCAGATGCAAGAAAAATTGCTTAAACAAAGCTGCCCAGCTGAAGTAAGTCATGGAGCATAACAAGGTAAAAAATGTTGAAGCCCCCTTTTCTATGTTTGGTAATCATTGAGAAATCAGCTACTAAATAATGGCATGATAGGACTCTGGGGCAAGTAGATCAGTAATGCCTAAACAGATAGCTGATCATCTATGGCTCTAGTAGAAATAAACATCTAAGGGTCGTGCAGCTAGATGGAAAGCAATAGCAACAGTTGGAGTGATTAGAAATTTGAGTCCTTACCTGCATGCATGTCCAAATGTTGTTGTTACAAAGATATCAGTCAGAGACCTTCAACC
>CM034152.1:758253347-758455080 GCA_019776745.2 Taxus chinensis | reverse complement strand
CCCAAATTAAAAAGAATTTAAAAATAAAATAAATAAAAAAATTATATCTCACATAGTGAAAACCTTTCTGAAGCGCTATGCGAGAGATAAAAATTGAAAAAGAAAAAGATGGAAAAGGAAGCATCTCCTAGTGAAAACCTTTTAGAGGCATTATAGAGAGGATATTTGGATATATAAATATCCAATGACCTACAAAAGCCATCAGCTTCCTTTCAATAAATGAAACTTCTAAGTTGTTGGTAGAAGAAACGAACACTATCAATATCAGCACAGAAGACTAACCCAATTTAATATAACTTGGTGTCAGTACCTCAGACATTGAATTCAAGGTCTTCATAGCACTTATGGTCACATTTTAAGATTTATTATTTTGGTCCTATAAATATATGCCATGCCTTGATCCTTCTCTTTTAGTTCATCACCTTGTGGTGCACTCAAATGCCAAGCCTATAAAGAAAAAGATGTGTAAGATACACTCTAAGGTCGCATTGTTTGTCAAGACTGAACTACAAAAATTACTAGATGTAGGATGTATATGATCTATTGGTTACTCAGAGTGGATATCAAACATGGTCCCAGTTATGAACAATACCCCTGGGATTCGAATCTGTAAATATTTCTAAGACATCACCAAGGCATTTCCTAAGGATGAATTCTCTCTAACCAACATCAATATGATTTTTGATTCTAATATGGGCCACGATATTTTATCCCTTATGGATGGTTTTCAAGATATAACCAAATTTGAATTGCTAAAGAATACCAACATAAGACATCTTTCACAACCCCATGAGGTATATTTTGTTACAAGGGCATGCCTTTTGGCCTTAATAATGTCGGTGCAACCTATCAACGTGTAATTATTATTATCTTCCATGACATAATGAAGGATTATGTCAATGATAGTCTTTCCAAATCAAAGACCAAAGTGGATCATCCAGCATTTATTAGGCATATCTTTGAGTGATTAAGGGAATACAAGGTTTGCCTTAATCCCAAAAAAATTGTTTTTGGTGTCACTTCAGGAAAACTTTTGGGATTCATCATCTCACAAATAGGAATTGAAGTGGACCCTACTAAATTTGAAACTATAATGGATATGCGAGCTCCTTAGAATCTAAGTCAGCTAAGAGGCTTACAAGGAAAAATATAGTCTATTCATCGATTCATCTCTCAATTGGAAGATAAGTTCCATCACTTCAACCAGTTTCTTCAGAAGTATGTCCAGTTCAAATGGACACAAGATTGCAAAGAATCCTTTCCTAAATTGAAATAATATTTTTCCTCTCCATCGGTGTTCATGTCACTTATACAGGACAAGCTTTTTCTATTATATACTTCTGCAATATAACATGCCATTAGGGTGTTATTAGCACAACATAATGATAAGAGTCAATAACAAGTTGTGTACTATTTGATTTGGACTCTTATTTAACATTAATTTAGGTACGCACATGTTGAGAAATATTCCTTAGCTATCACCTACACTTTTGGCAAGTTGTGGCACTATTTTTTGAATCACACAACCAATTTAATTATAAATTTTAATCCTCTCAAGTAATTACTTTCAAGACCAGTAATAACAAGACTGATGTCCATTTGGATTGCACTCCTCAGTGAATTTGACATTGAATTCGTTAATCAGAAATCTATAAAAGGTTAAGCATTGTTAGATCAACTAGACACAATGCCACTGCTAGGTTTCACATCCTTTAAAATTTGAAATTCCATATGCAGACTTATTGTACATAGAAGCAATCCACTCAAGGAATTTATTCTTT
The DNA here is from genome assembly GCA_019776745.2 of Taxus chinensis. NCBI lineage: Eukaryota > Viridiplantae > Streptophyta > Pinopsida > Cupressales > Taxaceae > Taxus > Taxus chinensis. The sequence goes on along the minus strand of CM034152.1, from coordinate 758,453,299 downwards.
GAAGGATCTTACAACATCCATGGTTCAGGATCTGGAATTGTCTTGCGTATACCTAACGGGGACCTCATACCTAAATATTACGGCATTGGCTTCCCTTGCACAAACATTATAGTAGAGTATGAAGCATTAATTCTAGGCTTGAGCTTTGTTATCTCCTGGCACCTACAAGAATTGACAGTTTTGGAAATTCTTTCCTCGTCATCAATCAATTCATTAGTGAGTATCAAGTCAAAGATGATAAGATTCTACCCTACAATTACATGGTTGATAATCTCAAAGGATATTTTTAGATTACAACCTCCTCATATACAGAACAAAGTAGTAGATGTCATAACAACTATTACATCCCTTCTTTTATTCAACTGTAATAAAACTCACAATGAGTTCCTCGTTTAACATATTTTGGTGCCCGCATACGATTTTCTGGAACAAAATGTGTGCATGGGAAAACTCATCTAAAACAAAAAATAAATAATAACAACTGCAAACCTTCCCATCTATTCTCCCTAACAAACCTTAGATAAGATTGTGGAGGCTTTTGAGCTTGTGTGATCTTGTAAATGCTTGAATGGGGATGCTCCTGATTCGATCTCCAAATGGATTTACAAATGCTACGAGTGAAGTTCGCAAGGATGTAATTGTCAAATTAGCATAGGTGGGATGTGATTTTCTCAAAGCTCCAAGGATCCCTTTTAAAAATGGTATGGCTTGTATTTATAGCTGAGGGTAGATCCATGGAGGGTAGACACCTAGAAATGTGGAGTTAAAGTTGAGTTGGGATGTTGAGTTCCAATTTGAGTTAACTAGGGAATGAGAAAGTGTCTGTTAACTAAGAAAATAGGTATATTTTCCTAATTAATTAACTAGTTTAGCTAGCTATAGTGTGCAACATAATTAATTAATCATTTATTTAATAATTTTTAATTAACTTAGCTAAAGTTTATTATCGACTAATTTAATTAATCTAAAGGAGGTAAATGTACCTAATTAATTAATTAAATTAATCAATTGCAATGGGGATGAATTAGGACATGAACCAAGATAGTATTGGGAATTGGTGTAATTTTGGGGTGTCTACATTTTTCCCTCTTTAAAGTGCTATTGTGAATTAATAGTGATGTAAAGATAGTAGACGTGTGCAGAGTGGTGAGCGGAAAGATGTGAAGCATTTGGATGCCCCGACAAGTAGGAAGCGATGAAGTATTTGGATGCCCCAGTGAGTAGGATAGTAGAGGAAAGTGATTGGTCCAAGAATTAAACATCAACAATGCAACACAAATTTGAAAAGGAAGATAATCAGTTATGCCCCTAAATGCACCACAATGATGATTAAGTAAATGTAACATCCCCCAAATGTTAAACTTATGAAAGGATTGGGAAAAGGATTAGACTGAAGAGTGGAATATACTTAGATAATTCTCTTGACACTTATGTTGGATCTATTTTGCAAATGATCTGAAATAAACTTCCCCAGGGGAAGTTACATCATGAAGGAAAAATAATTTTGTGACTTTCCCCAAGCAAAGTAAGTAATCATGCAAAGAGAAGAAAGTGATAGTCATAAGATTGGAATGATCAATAGAGTAGTAGATAAAGGTGTGAATTTATCAAGAGTGTAGTGAAATGTTTAAAGATTCACTGCAAGGTTTTTCTAATTGTAGGATTTCTGTGTGAAGTGAATGTTTATTCCCAAAAAAATTATGATTTTTTTTAATTTTGGAATTTTTGCAAGTTTTAAGAAATGTGAAGTACAAATACAAAAAAATGTAAACAAATTTGAATACACAACAAAAAATAAAACATACCATGGCTTATTGAATAAATCAGGAAGAAAACAAAACAATTCAAGCGGTCAAAAGACACAAAACAAGCCTGCAAGCAAACCCAATATGAATAGGAATGAATGGAACCAAAGTTATTTATGAACTAAGATGCTGAGAATTATCCTACAATTGATCTATAATCACCAAAAAAAAATCCAAAAACATAGAACATTGATTAATCTAACTAATTTAAACAAGATATTGATCAAAGAACACACAAGACAAAATTTTACAATTCAACTGACATATAAGGTAATCTCAAATAAGCAAGAAAACAAGGATTTCTAATGTTAAAATAACAAGTAAAAAATAATATAACACAATTTGTAATTACAATGTCCGAAGACACTCCTAATGTGTTCCAAAATGAAGAGATATACAAATTTCAATTTCCCCCAAACGATAACTTAGAATGGGAGAGGATTGAGTCAGGCCAAAGAGCGGAGTGATGCTTTAATACTCAAAACAAATCTTGTCAAATCCCATGGAAGAATGATCTATATGAGGTCATAGTCAAGTGTTTCTCACAAGCATTTTCATGAAGGATAACATGATTGATTTGAAGAATATAAATGATTTGGAATAATCAGATGACGAAACTGACAAACTAAGTTATAGAGTTGCAATTTTTTTTTTGGAATTTTTTTGAAATGTTTTACATTTTATTTGTACTTTTGCAAACAATTTTATATTGTTTTTGAGTTTTCTAGAAAATTTTGTATTGTTTTTTTATTTTTGGGAAATATATTTGAATATTTTTTATTTGTGAACATTTTTAAATGTTTTTTTTTTTTAGTTTTGAACCATGTGCTAAAGAAGAGGGGGGAAAGGGGTTTCGGGCCATAACCAACACATTACAAACATACAAGGTGAAGGGAAGAATAAGATAATGTGAATAATAGTAATAGACCATGGGTGCGATGACCTGAAAAGGAGAACACGTAACAAAAGGTGAGGTGAAATGACACAAGCATGATACAAGGTGAAACAACAAAGTAAGCAAGTGCAATAATATGCCCTCGGCACAAGGGTTACTCTTTAGAGACTCATGAGTATAACTTATTTAGATTAATGGAATTCATAAGCTCTTTCAACTCTTTTCCATCATCGGTGGATAATTTATATGCTCCAGATCCAAATTTTTTAGTAACAACATAGGGACCCAACCAATTAGGCTAAAATTTCTCTTGTATTTCTAGTTTTTTTCTTCTATTTTTATTGTAGGACCAAGTCACCAATATCAAACTATCGTGGTTGAATCTTTTGGTTGTAATTATGACACATACGATTCTAATATACTTACAGATGATCCAAGGCATGGAAATGTCTTTCATCTTAAATATTGAGCTCTGTAAGGTGTTCACAATGGTATTCCTCTTCATACACAAGGTATTCGAGGGATACTCAAAGTGAAGGGAGTTCAACTTTGATGGGTAATGGCTTCATAGATATATATTAGAGAAAATGGGGTTGCTCCATTTGGAGTGTGGAAAGAAGTGTAGTAAGCCTAAATGGTGGGATACAATTTCATATTCTAGTTACATCCATGTTTATCAACTGTCTTCTCCAGAATGGAGATGATGGTCTTTTTAGAAGCTTCGGATTGGTCGTTACATTTTGGATAGTATGGTGTGGTCCATTTAAGGTGGATATGGTAGTTTTTGGCTAATGCTTTGACATTATTATTCTTGAAGGAGCTACCATTATCACTGATAATGGAAGTAGGAATGCCAAAACAACAGATGATGTGGTTAAATATGAACTTAAAAACATTGCACCTAGAAACATGGGTAAGATGCATAGCCTCAACCCACTTAGTGAAACATCCAGTGGTGGTTATGATGAAAGTATGGCCATCAAAAGATGTGGGATTTATTTTATTGATTTGATCGAGCCCCCATTAATAAAAAGGCCATGGTGAGGTGATAGGGAAAAAGGCTAGGAAGGTGCATGAATTATATTACTGTGCTTCTAGAAATAATGACATTTCTTTACATAATTATATGATTCCATTTACATTGTGGGCCAGTATTACCCGATGCACTAGATCTTCTTGACAAGGATCATTCCACTAGTGTGTGAACCACATATACCCGAGTGTACTTCAGCTAGAATTTTAGTAGATTCATCATGATTGAGACATCTTAAGAGAGTGACATCATAGCTTCTTAGATATAGGGTTTCTGTGAGGATAGTGTAGCATGAGGAACATTATGCCAAGGCTCTTCTGTTGGCTATGTTCATGTTATGATGATAGGCTTTCGTTTGAATGAAGGTGTATATATCATGATACCATAGATGATTAGGACCAAAAATCTCACATACCACGTTGGACTCTAGAGAATCATATGCGGGCACCAAAATATGTTCAACAAGGAACTCATTGTGAGTTTGATTAAATTTAAATATAATAAGGGACACAATAGTTTCCATGGCATCCATTGTTTTGTTTTATACACCACGGACCTTGTTCAAAATTAATAATCTGGAAATATCATTTGAGACTATCAACCATGCATTTGTAGGATAGAAGCTTCTCATATTTGACTTACTACTAATCATTGACTTGATTGGTGATGAGGAGAGAATATCCAAAAACTATCAATTCTTGTAGGCCCCATGAGATAGAAAATATCAATCTTGCGATCAATGCTTCATACTCTGTTATGTTGTTTGTGTAAAGGAAGTTGATGTGGTAATATTTAGGTATGCAGTCCCTGTCAAGTGTATGCAAGAAAATTCCATATCCTGAACCATGGATGTTATAATATCAATCAAATAATAAATTCCATGACATGATTACTTCTATGTATAATAGGTTTGCATCTAAAAATTCAAAGTTTAAAGGTTTTGAACCTAGCAGTGGCACTGCGTCAATTGATATGCCAGCGCTTGACCTTTTATAGATTTTTGATTGAAAAATTCAATTTCAAATTCACTAAGGAGTGCAATCCACCTGGACATCCATCCTATTATTACTGGTCTTGAAAGTAAGTACTTGATAGGATTAACCTTTGCAATTAACTTAGTTGTCTGATTCAACAAATAGTTGCATAACTTGACAAAAGTGTAGGCAGTTAGGGTAAATATATTACCTTAATTAATTTTTGTATTGCATAGTTAGTTATTTTATTCATTAAATGTTATATGGTTATATCATAGCCATCTATTTTGTTTTATTATGTCATTCAAGAGCTATTGTATTGTTTTAACAATACAATTGCATGTATTTGTTCATGGTTGTACGGGTGCAACCTCTCTATTTTGTTTGTAACATGTTGGTTGTCAAATAAGGACTTTATTGAAAGCAATAGTCAGGGGACAAAAATTCCCTCCTCTTTAATACAAGAGGTTCCCTTATTCAAAGGCAAAAAATCTATTTACACATGTACAGTGTATAGTTTTAATGAGGAACTCGAATATCATGAAAGCACTAAAATATAACAGATCATCAATACAAAAGGATAGAGTAATTAAGCAAAGGGAAGAGGCAGAAAGGCACTCTCAAGAAATATAGATAACAAAATGATTCCTTACGCATGCTAGAATGAAATTATTTGGAACAGAATCATTCACATTTGAAACAATAAGATGTTATCTCACAGACACAAAGTTCTAGAGATTACATCTACAAGAATATAAAACTTCTTTAAGTAACACAGATAAATGATTCAATAACTTTTAGCAAATAGCAATGAAAAAACAAGACCAGATGGACATAGAAAGAAAGATATTTTTGTATTGATAGCTTTTTACTCCTTTACACTTTCAAAAATAAATAGAGTTCCAGCCCTAAAGAATGACGTAGAGAGCCCATTATATAGCTTAAAAATTAGTTACACTTGGTAACTATTTCTTTAAACTAAAATGTTAGTTAAGGAGGTTCTTGACACAAGACCCTTAATTAATTACAATAAGCCCAAATTGAGAAAAAGGAGGGGAGAAGCTAGAAGGGAAAACATCTACTTATTGCTGAGGAGGGCCCACTGACTTGAGAATTCATTACCTGAACTTTTTCAATGCTTTAGTTATTTCTCTGACTCATGGGACTGATGTGTTGGCAGTAGCTAGTCCAAGTACCTATACATTTCTCCATGTCCTTATCAAACTCAGTATGTGCATGATATTCTTTATTAGCCTCTTCAATAGCAGATTGAAGAGAGCAAATATCCTTTATCTTCTCTTTGGTAATTGATTCCTCCTTGAACAAGTTTTCTTTAACAAAAGCCCTGAAATGAGTTTTAATTTCTTGGAGAGAGAAAGGGACACCTGAAGTTTCATCGAGAAGATGATAGTGAATATCTTTGAAAGAAGACACAACACAAGTTTTGAAGGCTTCTCCCTTTTGCTAACTGCTCCTCAACTCTCCCAAAGCTTCTTCCAGAACTTTTATTTTCCATTCCACACTGAAAACCCATGACTTTGACAAGTTATCTTTGGCATCATCAAAAACCTTGTTGGCCATCAATACATTTTCATCTTCCTATCCCATCAAGCAAAGATCCACTATGCAGCTACTCCAAAGCTTTAGTTCTTTATCCATGGTTCTAATTGAAGAGGAGAGTTTTTGTTGCAGGTTAGCCACCTTCTCATTAATTTTGAGGGCTTCTATAATGAAATTCAAACCTGCAATGATCATGTCATCCACCATGGCCTCCATATCCCTCTCGTAATTAGAATATATGTGTATATATTTGATGCTTTGGACTTCATCTTGACTAAGAATCATTGGTGGCAAAAGGGTAGACAGTGGAGTAGGATCCAAAACCTTGTCTTTAGATAATAACAACTTAATGAAGCTAGAAAGAACTTGATTTTGTTCCTCCAGTTGTTCTATAGTATGTTTACCTTTTTCTACTCTCTCAATAACCTTGGTTACCATCTCCTGGAGGTTATGCACCTCACTCTTAGGGGTAGATTCTCCTATTAGAATTCTGGAAAGCTCCATATTAGAGACTAATAGATCTTTCTCTGTCTTATCAACCTTAGGTTTTGCAACTTCTAGAAATTGTTGGCCTTGAGCATCTGTCACTATCATTGAAGTTGTTTAGCCCTCTTTGCTAGAGCAGGAAGAGTAGTGCCCAACAAGGCTACTACAACATCAAAATTTGGCCCCGTCAATTGAGAAGGAGATTTCCTCTTCCTGCTATCAACCAAGGGTTGCACCAATGTAAAAGTGGAGGAAGAATAAGGAGGAGCAAGAGAACTCATGGAACTTAAAGTATTTACTATGGTTTCTTCTAGTAGAGATGTGAGTGAAGTATCTGGAGCTTCTTGGGCAAAGGAATCAATGGTACTTGGAGGTTCAGTGCTATGCACTTCCTTCTCTTTATTTATTGCAGCCTTTGAAGTTCCTGTAGGGACTGATACCTCACTATCATCACTTTCATTGAGAACAATGATGTTCTCTGGCCTCAAAGGTAGTTCTTAATGCTTTAACAGGGGATCTTCCTCAATCGGCTCTTGTTTAACCTCTTTCACCTTCTCTTGGTATACCTGAGTAGACAAAGAAAGGGTGGATGATTCAGGTTCTTTATTTGAGGAAGGAGGAGAGGTTTGTGCAGGTACCTCCAAGCTAGGTGTATGTGACTCCTTCCTAGGGGTTGAGGTATCTTTAGAGGAAGATCCACTTATATTCTTCCTAAGCTCACGAATTTTTTTGTCAAACCAAACCTTGGTTCTTACAAGGACATGAGCCAAAATTTCTACCAAGTCATCCTTCTCCCTCTTGTACCAGTCCAAATCTTCCAAGGGAGTGTGCTTGATCAATGTCTCATAGTCATAAGACCACAAGTCTTTAGTATCATCCTAGAACCCTTCAGGAACTTGGTAGAGATTGATCTCCTTTATCAGTTGTAGGGAGAATCTGCCATAATGTCTCCACCTTGCTTCAAAGTCATCTACACAATCGGCCCAATAATTCTCAGTATCGATCTATGATGATAATTAATTATGAGATTTAGCTCAATGACATTCTTCAAATCAAAGCAAGTCTTGGGCCTAAATAAGTGAACAGTGATGGGAGCGAGGGCCTTTTCTATGTTTTGAGCATCCAAAGATTTCTTACATGTGTAATTACCCAAGGATATAGGAAAATGCAGCCCAAAGATTTTCTTGTCTCTGTAGGTTTTATGCAACTTATCCAATTTCCTGCATACTTAATCAAAGTCATCTTATCATTACAAAACATGGGGATCTTGAGAGGTGTGTTCTCATAACTAGCTAACCTCATATGCGAAAATCTTCTAAACTGAATGAAGAAAGCTCCATATTTTGCTATTAGTTTATGGATTCATCAGAAAATCTTCTGGCAATATCACTTTCCAAAAGCCTCACAATATACATGGTAAAGGCATCATTCACCCTTCTGAAGTTATGGTTGTTGGTTTCAAGGGTGAACTAGGGCAGTATGCATAAATGGGTTCATCCTTCTGACCCTCCATGTATGTGAAACCAAACCATTGCTGAGATGTTGCTAGAGTATACATGAGATAAGAAGTCATATAGAACTTCTTGGTCTGTTGCACATTGGACAACTATTTTGTCAAATTCATGCAAATGATTTCTGCCCAATTTATGCTCTAGCTACCTTCACGGATGATGTTGATGAGCGGCACATCCAAAAATGAAATTCATTGGTGGAGGGTAATCCCATGACACGGGCTAACAAGATAATGAAATCAGATAGTTCTTCATTGAAATCAGCCCTAAATAATGCCTTGGAAAGTCAGGATGCTCCCTTTTTAGGGTTCTTCAACCATGAATTTTCTATCCTTGCTTTGTATTTATCATTGTCTTGCTCAAAAAGAGTCTATGCTTAAGCTTGAGAGATAACAATGGAGTCTTCAACTTCTGGGATTCATAGAGCAGCAGCAATGGCAGCAGCATCTAGTTTAGCAATCAGTTCCCCGTGCATGTTAGACAATTCCTTTGTGTCGGGATTGAAGTGAGCCCCACAGGTGAGCATAGTGTTGGCACATTGTACTGATATTGGGAAACCCATAGAAAATGCAAGGCCGCTATCATTGATCATCTATGCCATGGGGGAAGGATTAGGGCTAATCAATCTGTTCCAGAAATCACCAAAATCCAAGTGTCGAACCTCACTATCTCCAATATCTATAATAGAGGACCCAAGTGGTGAAACATGCTTTTGACCCTAGAACTTAATCTTCATATTTGCAATGTATAGAAAAATAGCCTTCACAGATCGAATCCACAGTGTAAAATGCAAAGGGAATGGGAGCACGAGTAGATGGTCTTAATTGTAAGGATTTGAGTGAATGGTAGCAAGTAAGCAGTGTGCAAAATGCGTAGAGGGTAGTCCCATTAAATAGCCATTTTAGGAGAGAGAAGGTTATAAATGTGCATTAAATTCATATGGCACTGACTTAAAAAGGAAAGAATCGGGAAAAGCGGAAAAAACTGGCCCAGATGGTCTTTGGTACATTTGGGACATGGGGGACGCAAAAACATGACGCGGACGATGTGGGCGATGTGGGCCAAATGAGCATAGATAGTTCAGAAACTTGGAAATGCAAGGGACATGAGGGACACAAAGATGTAATTCGGCCAATGTGTGTGATGTGGGTAAAGTGGGGACAGAATGTACAAATGCTTTTAGGATAGATGAGACAAAAGTATGCGAAGGACCCGATGCGGGCGATGTGGGCGATCGGGGAATAGAAAGCCCAAGTTAACTTGGAACAAACGGACCAAAAAGTTCTGACATAACCGAAAGTTAAAAGATTTTCGAGGAATGTGATCGAGTGAGGAACAGAAGGCCCGATGGACTTGGCACATGAGGGACAAAAATGTCTGACAGACCCGCAATTCATCAAAAAGACTCCAAAAAAAGGTGAATTTTTGCTATCTCCTCAACTTTTCACTTCACTAGAACATCATAAAAGGGTACTAACTCAAAATTTTCAAGTTTTTACTTTCAAAAGAGGGGAAATTTTGAGAGGACAACATAATCGGTTGTCCAATACATATAAATTGCAGCCTGTATCTGTGTAATTGGTTGATTTGATATTAATAAAATCTATCAATCTTCCTCCCATGTTGGTCAAATTACATTTGGTACCAAATTTGGTTGAAGCTCCTGGCAAGGTTGAAGAGAGGTTGCAGTATGAAGAGAAGAGTCATGGATAATAATTTTCTTTCCATGAGAGCATGTGTTGCCTCTAGCAACTTCCTAGACATCCCTGAATCTCCACAACCCCCTCTTCCATTATAGGTGTTTGGAACATAATTTTCATTTTTGCATTGGTGCATCTTGCACCAAGAAATTTTTTTTGCAAAAATAGAAAATGAAAAAAAAATCCCCAACAGGGGTTTTACCTCTAATTTAGAGGATCAATTTAGTCTCTAATATTTTTATCAGACCTCTACATTGGTGAGTTGAAATTTTTATCAAGCCAAGTTATATTGGTAGACCAAGTTTTTTATTTGGATCTGGGCCATTCCATCGGAGTTTGGTTTGTGGGAAGCAGTTCAATTGAGTCTATTGGATCGAGCCCATTGGAAGGAACCCTGATACAGCGGTCGAGTTGTAAACGTTATTCTAGTGAGTACATCACCCTGCTATGAATTGGAGACCTAAATCCACTCGTATCCAATCCTTATAAGCGACCTGCATCAAAACACAAAACATCAGAGGTCTATCAAGCACAAGCCTATGTGATTAGATGTCAAACAACTAAGGCCAGTTCTAGTAGGGTTAAGAACAAATGTCATTGTGCAATGTTAGAAAAATAGCCTTCACAAGATCGAATCCACATGTAAAATGCAAAGGGAATGGGAGCACGCAGTAGATGGTCTTAATTGTAAGGATTTGAGTGAATGGTAGCAAGTAAGCAGTGTGCAAAAGCTTTCGGTAGAGGGTAGTCCCCATAAATAGCCATTTTTAGGAGAGAGAGAGGTTATAAATGTGCATTAAATTCATATGGCACTGACTTAAAAAGGAAAGAATCGGGAAAAGCGAAAGAAAAAGAAAAAAGAAAAACTGGCCCAAGATGTTCTTTGGTACATTTGGACATGGGGGACGCAATAAACATGACGCGGACGATGTGGGCGATGTGGGCCAAATGAGCATAGATAGTTCAGAAACTTGGAAATGCAGAGGGACATGAGGGACACAAAGATGTAATTCGGCAATGTGTGTGATGTGGGTAAAGTGGGGACAGAATGTACAAATGCTTTTAGGATAGATGAGGACAAAAGTATGCGAAGGACCCGATGCGGGCGATGTGGGCGATCGGGGAATAGAAAGCCCAAGTTACTTGGAACAAACGGACCAAAAAGTTTCTGAACATAACCGAAAGTTATAAAGATTTTCGAGAGGAATGTGATCGGTGGAGGAAAGAAGGCCCGATGGACTTGGCACATGAGGGACAAAAATGTCTGACAGACCCGCAATCATCAAAAAGACTCCAAAAAGGTGAATTTTTTGCTATCTCCTCAACTTTTCACTTCACATTAGAACATCATAAAAGGGTTTACTAACTCAAATGTTTCACGTTTTTACTTTCAAAAGAGGGGAAATTTTGAATTATGGCCGAGGACAACATAATCGGTTGTCCAATACATATAAATTGCAGCCTGTCATCTGTGTAATGGTTGATTTGATATTAATAAAATCTATCAATCTTCCTCCCATGTTGGTCAAATTACATTTGGTACCAAATTTGGTTGAAGCTCCTGGCCAAGGTTGAAGAGAGGTTGCAGTCTGAAGAGACGAGTCATGGATAATAATTTTCTTTCATGAGAGCATGTGTTGCCTCTAGCAACTTCCTAGACATCCCTGAATCTCCACAACCCCCTCTTCCATTATAGGTGTTTGGAACATAATTTTTCCATTTTGCATTGGTGCATCTTGCACCAAGAAATTTTTTTTGCAAAAATCGAAAATGAAAAAAAAATCCCCAACAGGGGTTTTACCTCTAACTTTAGAGGATCAATTTAGTCTCTAATATTTTTTATCAGGACCTTACATTGGTGAGTGAAATTTTTATCAAGCCAAGTTATATTGGTAGAACAAGTTTTTTTATTTGGATCTGGGACATTCCATCCGGAGTTTGGTTTTGTGGGCAGCCAGTTCAATTGAGTCTATTGGATCGAGCCCATTTGGAAGGAACCTCTGCATACAGCGGTCGAGTTGTAACGTTCCTTCTCTCGAGTCTCCATCACCTTCTATGAATTTGGATACCTACATCCACTCTTCTCCAATCCTTATAAGCGACCTGCATCCAAACACAAACAATCAGAGGTCTATCAAAGCACAAGCCGATGTGATAAATGATCAAACAACTAAGCCAAGTTCTAGTATGGTTAAGACAATAGGTCATGTCTCCACAATGATCTAAAGTAATAAGTGGTCCCTGTAACAAACAACACAAAAGGTGTGACATTGGCAAGATTAAAGCTCCCACCGGCGGCTTACACAGTGAGCTCCACCCCCTGTGACCTACACGCAACTAACAAAATAAGGCGTCAACATAATAAATAGTGGCCAAAACAATAATAAAACACAATGAAAAAAGGAGATAAAGCACTCAGATCCACATTTTCTGTGTGAAAACCTAAATTGACTCCAGTCATAGTCCACGTGGAGCTCCACTCCAGCCACGTCACAATTTTCAAAAGGTGAGTCAATTTTCATCTTCATTAAATACAATTTGCTTCATTTTATTGTGCAAGTGCACTATGTGCCAAGGTGGATAGATTGATAGATTGGGAAGGTGAGGTTTTGGGTTCGAACCCCACCCCCAACTCATTTTTTAAAGCAACTGGATTTTGGCAGAAAAACTAGTGAAACCACCAACTTTGGCTGAACATTTAGTGGAAAAACCTCAGCTAATCAGCTTATTTATCACTAAAACCACCCCTAAAATCTAGTGAGAAAAACCCTATTTTAGGGAAAAAATATTTTTTTTCTCCTAGACCTCTTATTTTTTCATTCCAAGTAACTTTTTTTAAAGGAGGTATACCCAAAAATTGCATTTTCAGCTATTTTTTTGAAATTTTTGGCATAGAGGATCATTTTGGGCTCTGGAGGCCACCAGGGCTTGAAAAACAAAAAAAAAATTCTTGCCATTCAATTTTTCCAATTTTTTTATTGTAATTTGTATACTTCAATATATTGTACTAATTTTTAGGTTGTCGTAGTCCACCAAAAACTTTGTAACTACTCAAAAACTAGTAGAGAGTTGTACTCAAAAATAATAAAATTTGGTTCAAAAACACTCACAAGATCCTAGATCTCATTCATAGCATTCGTTATATATAGTGCCTCTTGGAAGCGCTTACAGGTAAATTCGTTGTGACTAATACTGCACTTAACACCTAATATAGCTGCAACAACGTCGTCTGGGCATCAACCCTTTAAATAAACAGGGAGTAATAAGGTCATAGTGCACACACTATGAGCTTTCCCATCTGTCTATGAATGATTACATGACATAAATCCAGACTGATAAATTATTCGAGTATATAGCAAAGTTACGCGTGTGTATGAGGATATTTCTTTGATCTGGTGTCAATAGTCACACAGACCCCTTTCAGTACTATCTTGGTACCACGTATTGAATTCTTTCATGTACGTTAGCACCTCTTTCATGTACCATTGGGTATATAGAAAGGGTGATCTTCTTCCACATACCACCAAGTATATCGGAAGGGTGTGTATATAGAAAGGTTCAGTATATCAGACTGATGGTATACAGATTGGGAGACTTTATGCCTGGTCTGATAAGAGCCTAACCCTATTAGTGATTTCTACAAAATGGGCACCAATGCCCCCAAATTTTTTCTTCTAGATTCATAACTACTCAGAAGAAACAACTATGTTGCATGGAAGACAAAAATCAATACACCGCTTGAGTTTGAAGAGATCTAGAATGTTGTGAATGGTACTCTGACCAGATCAACTACTTATACAACACAACAGCGACAGTTTGATAAAGAAGATCAGAAGGCAAAACTTATCATCTTTTTTGGAGTTTCCAACTATGTGTAACCCTAAATTCAATATGCCAAAATAGAAAACGAAGCATGGGATAATTTAAGCACAGTATACGAGGCCAAAAACAAGAATTTCATACTGAATTTGTAGAGTCAGTTACATACACTGAATTTCAAGAAAAATGAAAAAATTAAAGTTTTCTTGAGAAGAGTTGTATAATCAAGGGCTTCATTTCTAGCCATAGGATAAGTGGTCACAGATGAAGCTCTCATTCCCATTGTTCTGAGAGCTCTCCCTTCTTCTTACCACATTTTTGTAACAACACTAAACTTGTCAGATACAACAGTTAGCTTTGACAAACTGGTAAATCTACTAAAACAAGAGGAAGCTATGCACAATAAGGATGATGAAGAGGAGTAGGCATTTTCTTCTCATCAAAAATGGAAAGGAAAAGGTAAAGGAAAACTTAATTCCTATCAAAAGTCCCAAAATCATCATCATCATCAAGGGGACAATCAACAAAAGAATAAATGTCTAGTTTGTAAAAGAGGACATGACTTACAAGATTGTTGGTATAATACTTAAAAGAAAGGTTCATCAAGCAACTTTGGACCTCCACAACAACAATCTCACAAGGGACCTTCTAACTACAATCAAGGGTAGAAAAAGGGTAACTGGAAAAGAAAACCCTATCAGCAAGGAAATATTGTTGAGCAACAAGAATAGTCAGATAATGAAGACTACTTGTATGATGCTTGATCAAGTGAACCTTCCACATCATCTAGTGATGTCTGGTATGTTGATTTGGGATCCACTCAACACATGACCAGCCACAAAGACTGGTTTACTTCAATGAGGGACATGCCTTTGAAAAACCATCTTTTTTTGGGTCATGATTCATCATATACAGTTTACGGGATTGGGAACATTTCTCTACCCCTTGGTTCATGCAACTGTAGACTATTAGATGTCTTATATGTCCCTAGGTTGACTAAAAATATGTTTTCAGTGAATCAAATCCTATATCACAACTTAAAAATTGACTTTGATAGTCATTATGGTAAGAAAACGTGTTTAATTTGAGACAAATCATGAGGCTCAAAAATAGATGTAAAAGCCTTCAATGTGGGATGCATGTTCCAGCTTAATTTTGTCCATAGAGATGATCAAGAACTTATGGCTAAGAACTCTAACTCCACATAGTTGTGGCATCAGAGACTTGGTCATGTTAGTTTCAAGTATCTCAAGTCACTTCACCGACGCAATATGGTACATGGGTTACCATCTCTTCAGAAGGATACAGAAAAGTGTCCTCACTGCCTAGCAGGCAAAGAACATAGAGCTTCATTCCATAAGAGTACTTTTTGAGCTCATCGCAAGCTTGATCTGGTTCATACCGATCTTTTTTGCCTGATGCAACCAAGTCATTCTAGATTTCAGTAATTCATGCTTTGTGTTGATGACTATTCAAGAAAAATGTAGATTTTTTGTCTTTGCAAGAAAAGTGAATCTTTTGAAACCTTCAAAAAGTTCAAAGTATTTTTTGAGAACAAAATTGGTCATCACATCATAACTCTCCACTTAGATCGAGGGGGGGAATTCACTAGTGATGAGTTCAAACACTACCTACAAGGTCATGGGATTCATCAAAAAATGCCTCCTTCACACACACCACAGTAGAATGGTGTTGTTTAGAGAAGAAATTGTACTATCATGGAAATGGTGCGATGCATGATCGATGATTCTAGACTTGCAAAGACAGTCTGGGCAGAAGCAACAAAGACAGCAGTGATTTTGTTGAACAGAGTGTCCATATTTGATCTTGATAGAGTAACGCCACATGAAGCATGGTTAAAGATTTTTTGCACACCTTAGAGTATTCTGATGTAAATAAAGTATGCACATACCCAAGCAGAACAGAAATAAATTGGACATGAAGTCACAAAAATTAATATTCATTGGGTACAGTGAAGAGACTCTTGGGTACAAATTGATGGATCCAAAGACCAGGAGAGTCTACACCAGCAGATATGTTGAGTTCTTTGAGAAGAAGGAAATAGAGGATCCTCCTCCAGACTCACCTAATGTAGATTCTTCACTAGTTGTAAAAAACTGAAGCCGATGTTCCCACAGATGATGAAAGTGATGACGGTGATGATCTGATAAAACCACAACCCATGGAAATAGTTCAGCGTATGCCCAAGTGTTATACTAGAACATTACGAGATGCAAGAATGGATGCTCCACCCGATACATCCACCCCTGGACCATGGACTCATAGTAGAGAAAGAGAAGAAGTTAAATTTGCTTTGATGAGTAGATTTATTGAATCTGATAAGCCCTCTATAGTCCAGGAAGCCCTACAGTCAAAATATTTGAAATATGTCATGGACTCTGAATATCAGTCAGTAATGAAAAATAACACTTGGCAGCGTGTCGATCTTCCACTAGGGAAGAAAACCATGGATGCGGATGGATATTTAAAATGAAGTACAAAGCAGATGGGATAGTGGACAAGTATAAAGTGAGACTAGTAGCAAAGGGGTATGCACAAAAAGAAAGCATTGACTACATGGATACATTTTCTCCTAGAGCTAAGATCAAAATGATCAAGATGATCTTTTATCTAGCTGCACAGTTTGGTTAGAAATTCCATCAGATGGACGTAAAGAGTGCCTTCCTAAATGGAGATTTACAAGAATAATTCTACATGACTCAACTTGAGGGATATGTTGTACCTAGTCAAGAAGAAAAGGTATGCAGACTCAGGAAATCTTTGTATGGCCTCAAACAGGCACCCTAGGCATGGTACATCAAAATTGATGAGCATCTCGTACAATATGGATTTTTTAGAAATCCATACGATCCCAATCTTTACCTCAAAAAGAAAGGGGGAGATATTGTGATTGGCGTTGTCTATGTCAACAATCTAGTCGTCATTGATAGTACAGTGAGGATGATCAATGCAACAAAGAAATATCTTAATTGATCGTTTGACATGACAGATCTCAGGCTAATGCATTATTGTCTTGAATTGGAAATATGGCAGAAAGAGAATTAAATATTTGTTTCTCAGATGAAATATACCAAGACGACGGTCAATAAATTCAGGATGATGGATTGCACACCAATTTCTACACCTATGGAGAACATATTACAATTGTCTCATTCAGATCCATCTCCTGAGGTGAATGCCACTCTTTATCGGTAGTTGATTAGGAGTCTCATTTACCTTACCTACACTAGACCATATATCAGATTTGCAGTGAGCTATCTATCTACGTTCATGCAGGAACCCAAATTTTTTCATTGGAAAGCAGCAAGGCGCATCTTGAGATATCTCAAAGGACTAATGGATCTTGGTCTAGAATAGATTTTATTTTTCCTTGTAGGCCTCTTAGCTATCACATATTCTTAGGAGGCATCATATCCATTATATCTTTGACTTTGGTAGGGTCCACTTCAATTCCTCTTCATGAGACAATGAATCCTAGAATTTTTCTTAAAGTGACACCAAAGACACACTTTTTTGGATTAAGGCGAACCTTTTATTCCCTTTATCGCTCAAATATACACCTAAGAACTGCTAAATGATCCACCCTAGTATTTGATTTGGAAATAATATTGTCGACACAGTCCTCTATTATGTCATGAAGAAGGTCATAGAAGATAACAATCATTGCACATTGATAGGTTGCACTAACATTCTTAAGTCCAAAAGGCATTACCTTGTAACAAAATATCCCCCATGGGGTTATGAAATTTTTCTTATGTTGATCTTCTTCAACAATTTTAATTTGTTTATATCCTGAAAAACTTTCCATAAGGGATAGGATATCATAAACCACAATAAAATCGACAATCATGTCAATGTTGGGTAGAGGAAATTCATCCTTAGGATATGCCTCGTTGATGTCTCAAAAATCTATACAGATTTGAATTCTAGTGGTCTTCTTTGTAACTGAGACCATGTTTGATATCCACTATGAGTAATTAATAGACCATATAAATCTTGCATCTAGTAACTTTTGTAGTTCATCCTTGACAAGCAATGTGACCTTGGGGTGCATCTTACTAATATTTTGCTTTATAAGCTTAACATCTTGGTGCACCACAAGGTGATGAACCATAAGGTGATAAACCATAAGAGAAGGATAGAAGCCTAGCATATATTTTTAATACCAATAAAATACATCTTGAAATGTGACCAAATAGTGAAGACCTTTATTTTAGTGTCTAAGAGACTAACACCAAGTTTAATTAATTTGGGTTGGTCTTATGTGTCAATATTAATAGTGTTCATTTTTTCTACCAATAACTTAGAAGTGTCTCTTTCTTGAAAGTACATTGATGTTTTATGTAATTCATTGGATATTTCCATATCCAAATCTCCTCTCTAATGCCTCTAAAATTTTTTCACTAATAGATGTGTTCTTTTCTTTCTATTTCTTTTTTGTCTCTCGCATAGTGCCTCAGAAAGGTTTTCACTATGCAAAATATGATTTTTTATTTTTGACTTATTTTACTTTTTCACTAGATATTTTGAGTTCGCTAAAGTAAGGAGTAACATCAAGGATTATATCAAGGTCCTTCTTGTGATTCAATAAGGGAAAATGGTCTAGAGCCACGAGGAACTTCTAGATGGCCTCGTCATTTTAAAAGAGGTACATGGAAATACGAAATTTTTTATCTTGATCGATAAAGGAAGGGTAGACAATGTCAAGGGTTATGATGGATAGCTATTCGAGGAAAAGCATGATTTTGGTGAGGTATTTGAAGAGGCTATGTGTGGAAGTGGTCTCAACTTTGGAATTTGAGTCCTCGTCGCTAGTTAATACATCGAATATAAATGACCTCTTCTCAAAGGTATCATATCCTAGACCATGTGTGTAGAGGTTAGATTTTATTTCCATGGATTTGAGGGAGCCATGTCTTTTTGGGCCTGGCCCTCTTCTTTTCTAATTCATGTTTTTCATTATTCGATGTACCTTGGTATATTTAGTGGATTCATAACATTCTACCATCTTATCTTCATATAGATGAAATTCTTCATAACCTTGAATATGTTCATCTTCTAGATATCCATGTCATCTCCAAAGATTAGTTCTCGGGTAGTAATTAGTAGTACGCATAAATGAGGAGCATTAGGGAACCCATAATTGTGAGGTGACAATGAGAGTTAACCAATGAGAAATGTATTTTAGAGCATGTACTCGTCAATGCCTTTATGGGAGAACTTAATCTCATGTGATGGTTTAGACATAGATGCTTCTGAAGAAGACATAGAGGCATGAGGGTGGAGTAGAGTTTCGGGATCAACATGGTTGTTAGCAAAATGGATGACATGAGTCTTAGCTATGCAATCATTAGATGGGAAATAATTTTCATTTTGGTACTTTACTTTAAAAAAATTACAATACTCAAAGGGGTTGGCATCACCAAGCAAGGTGAACTCTTTACTGTTATGTGGGAATTTGATTCATTAATGGAACATGGAAGGCATGGCTTACATCGCATGTTTCCAAGGACTACCCAAAAGGAGGTTGTATGATGTTTCCACATCAATGACGTGACATATGGTTTCAAGAAGTTGTGGGCCCACTTGTATGGGAAGAGTAATGGTAGCAGAGGACTGGTGCTCAGTATTCTCATAACCATGGATAGTAATAACATTAGAATCTAAATTTTCTGCTATATTACAAAGGAAATGTAGCATTTTCATAGAGCATATGTTAATATTTTCTCTATTATCTATGAGAAATATTTTAACCTTTTGATTCATTACATAGGCTTTGATATACAAATATTTTTTGTTTTGAAGGTTAGGGTTCAACATATCCTAAGGGCTAAAAGATGAAATAGGGCTTTCCAATGAAAGCTTTGCAATCATGGCTTGAAACTCTTGAACATTAAGTGTCAGCATAACACGTACTTCATGAAGAGCATGAGTGAGGATATCTTACAAGCCAGGTGACTCTTTTCATAAATCCATTAGATATATATGCACAGGCATTGTCTCTAACTATTTTATGAGGTCGAACTAATTAGGATTAAAAGATTTAGCATTAGAATTTGACTTCTAATTTGGGGGAGACATTGTTTTGGACATTTGAGGCTTTGTAGAAGATGTAGATGGTTGACTTACTGGAGGTACCCATATTTTATTTTTACATTTGGCTACGGAATTGGTCAGTGATTTAAATTGAATGCTGATGACTGTAGGAGGCATTTCCTCAATAAATGAAATAATTTATTTAAACTCAACATTATTGGAGGATTGGCCTCTATCAGCATTTTTATTGTCAAAACCATGTTTTGGGAATGGGTTGGTAAAAACCTTAGGATTTTCATTTGGTGTTTTGTTAGTTGAAGGATTATTAACTGTATTTTCTCCACTATCGATAAGGTCTTGGAAAAACTGATGTAAATGGACACATCAATTAGTTGTGTGACCATCGATGTGATGAAAGTCACATAAGTTTAAAGTTTGTACCAGATAGTTTTTTGTTCTCTTTTAACCCAAGGTCTTGCAATATGGAATGCTACCATGTTGGCAAAAGAAGTTTTCATAAGACGTCTAAGAGAGTTTTTCCCAAAGTGGTGAAGTGACGTCATTTAGGATTGCACGAGGAGGAAGCCTCTTTGCTAGAAACAACAAGAGGTTGTTTAGCTTTGTTTGATTTTTCCTGAGTGTTTTTAACATTGTGGAAATTTTGGTTTTCTGTAACACCATCATTGAAAACATTGCAATTTCAATTAACATTTTTGGATTTGTCTTGGTGAGAGATATTATGATTTTTATTATGTTTCCCATTATCCCTTGAGTTATGTTTTATCAAACCTTTTACAATAAGGGCCTTTTGAATCTGCGATCCTTTCTCAATAACTTCCTCAAAAGTATTAAGGCCATGAATTTACATGTGAAAGGATATTTCATTGTTAAGGTTAGGCATAAAGTTGCTCGCGAGCTATTTTTTGAGAATGGAGCATGGGAAGCGACTAGCAATCCCACACCACCTTTATAGGAATTATAAAAAGGTTTCAATAGAATGTTGTTTAGCATTACACAAATAGATCATTATGATTTCAAAGTCTAAATTGAATGAGAAATGTTTAATGAAATTCTCTTAGAGGTCTTTGAAATTTTGTATAAATTCCTTGGGGAGGTGTAGAAACAAATCTAGAACTTTGCCACCTAGAATTTGTAGAAAGAGATACATTAAGAAGATAGCATTGTAAGTCACGTCTTGGCAAGCCATATAGAACTCTTTGATGTTCTCACTAGGATCATTTGTGCCCTTATATTTATCGAACTTTGGCATCTCAAAAGATTTGGGAAAGGGTATGCGTAATATGTCCTTATCAAAAGGGTAAGGACACAATTATTCAAAATTGATTTTTTTACGATGGTTTTGCATACCCGAGATGGTGTCCTTCATCATTTGTAATTCTTGTGAAAATGGTGAATTGTTCTGTAAGATAGATAATGAACCATCACTCTTAAATTTGTTGTTCTCTTTGGTAGGTGCGGTATGGTTCTTAAATGAATTGTCATTAGTTTTCCTTTGTGCTTATTTGCTATGAGGTTCATTAGTGAATTTAGAATTTAGGATAGTGAGTTATTTAGCCATCCCATTGATTTGTTCCATGATAAATTTAGTAGGATTAGTGGTCGAATCAGTCAATTTTCCTTTTTTCATGACGTTGGATTTTTCTTTATTTGATTCATCATCATTATTTTTTTTTGAGGTGGATTTTTTGGTCTTCATTGTTTGTGTGGCTAGGGTCTGGTCCATCATCATTGTTATTTGACATGAATGGGTCACATTTTCGGGTTTTTGGCTTTTCAAATAATGTTTGTAAAACATCCTCATTGAATTCGAAGGGTAATTTTTCTCTCATCTCAAGGAGATGAAGTAAAAATTGGTATTTATTTATACGTAATATATTTTCAACATGAGTTTTTTCTTTAGGATAAATGTCATGTTGAAGTTCCTCCTTAGTTTGGTCATCATCACTATCAACGTGATTTCTGAAATGATTTTTCATTCTTTCAGTTCTCTCAAAAGGTATATAATCTCTGTGTCATTTTCCCACCATTTTTTAAAAGAGGGGGGAAGAAAAGAGAGATGATAAAAATAACTCAGCCCGTAGCAATGTGAAAGCTATGATGGAAGATAGATTTTCAATTAGGAGCAATGATATCCTAGCCCTTAACAAAGTGAATACTAAGATGGACAAGGTGTTTGGAAGATTTGGACAACATGACCCTTAGAAAAGGGAATTTCAAGGTAGAGGTGTTTTAAATTGATGATGAACTCAACCCTTGGCAAAGTGAATGCCAAGATAGAAGATAGGTGTGATTAAAATTTATTCTCCTCTAACAAAGTGAATGCTAGATGGGAGGAGAATTATAATGATGATAAAATGGTCAAACATGCTTGACCAACAATTTGAATGATATAATGGATGAGCGAGGATAGGTTGATGTTGAATGTACTCTACCACTAGTAAAGTGAATGCTATATGGGAATATATTTTTACGACTAAGGTTCAAATGTTCTGAACCTCTAATAATGTGACTGCTAGAATGGAGGAGTGAGGATAAAGATTTAAATGTACTCTACCTCTAGAAAATTGAAAGCTAGATGGGAAGAGGATTTTAACGATGATAAGATTAAGACCTAATTGTCAATCAATGTGAATGATGAGAAATGGGACAAATATAATGTCTAAAATTTATCAAGGGAATCGCTAAATCAAAATTGCGAAATGAACGAAAGTGTATAGTTCAAGGATGGTGTCAAACTAGAGTTCGTAGGAAGATGATGGCAAGACTAAATCTTGATGAAAAAATTATTGGCAAGGACTTTAATCAAAACAAATTAGATACAACGATTTAGAGATGTAAGTTGAAAAATGAGGATGCTTGAGCGAGGACATGGGTATCCATAACTCAAGACTTTGATAAAATGGGAGAATGAAATCTTAAACTTTGGAAAAGAAAGTGTGATTCAAAGGTTTAAGATAATAATGGAATAGGGATGAACTCAAGATCTAAAAGGAAAGAGATTTGATGATTTCAAAAAGGAAGACCCAAATGAGAAAATGAGAATTACAAAGGGATGAAATGAG
This sequence comes from Taxus chinensis, assembly GCA_019776745.2. Lineage (NCBI taxonomy): Eukaryota > Viridiplantae > Streptophyta > Pinopsida > Cupressales > Taxaceae > Taxus > Taxus chinensis. The sequence goes on along the minus strand of CM034152.1, from coordinate 758,430,376 downwards.
ATTCAAAATAAATATGGTGATAGAAAGGTCCAAATGAGAAGGACTTGGAGTGAAACAAAGAATGATGAGAAATAAAAATAATGGGATATAAGGATTTTTGAAAAGAAGAAACCAAATAAATATTATTTGGAGACTAAAATGGAGAATAATGGAAAACCCAATTAAGAAACATTTTGGAAGTGTGATATAAATGACATGGAGATTCCAAATGAAGATAATGATTGAAAGATGGATTAAGATATGAATGGTCCAAAAGAAATTTTGGAAGGATGAAAAAGAGGTAATAGTGACTTCAAGGGAAGGAAATGAAGACACAAGAAATGACGACAAATAAGGAATGTACTATTGTTGGTCCTGATCACCCATGGTATCATGATATATACACCTTCATTCAAATGAAATTATATCCTTCTAACATGAAAGCATCCAACAAAAGATCCTTGACACAATGTACCTCACGCTACACTATCCTCGTGGACACCCTATATCGAAGAAGATATGATGGGACTCTCTTAATATGTCTCAATTAGGATGAAGCTACTCAAATGTTAGCTAAAGTACACTCAACTATATGTGGCACACACACCAGTTGAATGGTCCTTGTAAATAAGATCTTACGCGTCAAGTACTACTAGCCCACAAATGGATGCATGTAATTATTTAATGAATTGTCAGGCTTTCTATAAGCACGATAACCTAATTCATGCACCTTCTCAAGCCTTGCAGCCTATAACCTCTTCATGGCCTTTTTCTAAATAGGGGCTCAATCTAATCAGTAAAATAAATCCCACATCTTCCAATGGCCATAATTTCATCATAACTGCCACTCAATATTTCACCAAGTGGATTGACGTTAAACCTCTTACCTATGTTTCTGGGTGCAATATTTCTACGTTCATCTTTAACAATATCATCTGTTTTTTTTGGCATTCCTACATCCATTGTCTCTGATAATGGTGGTTCCTTTAAGAATAAGAATTTCAAAGCATTAGCTAAAAAATACCATATATGTCGTAAATGGGCCTATCGTCACCAATCCGTCACTATGATAATTCTTCACCGGGAACTCCTCATGCTATGATTATTTACTAATGCACAGCCTTTAGTTTGGTGGATGTAATCTGGAAACAAAACAACAACATAACACAAGAATACCATCGACTATGATAAGACAGAATGATGACAAATCTGAAATATCAAAATAAATTATAATATTAACATGAAACTGTTACAATCTCACCCATGAGGTACTTCAAGTGTTATTGACTTCACTTGCCTTTCACCAAGACTATGGGAGAAACTTTACAATTACACCTCTTAATGGCTTCTTCAACACACCTTTAAACTGATGGCTTCCTTCGCACACTTCCTACAATATTTCTCACTACTTCCTTCTATGCTAAATGAGGGGGGTGGCCTCTCTATTTATAGAACTTCCAGGATTATCCATCTTATCTCTAAGATAGGATAAGAAATCCACTCTGACGAATCATATTCCATACCTTAACTCTTATCTGTACATGTAAGCTTCTCTATTAAGATAAGATAAACCTTATCATTTTACATGGGTTCCACATTTTTAGAATTTTTACAAATAAAATACACAAAATATTTATGACCTCACTCCTTGTCTTTATTACCAATATAATATTTCTAATTCCTAATCATGTAGACCCTACTTCTCTAATTACCCAAACTTTGACATTTTAACATTACCGGACCACTTACGACAAATATTTACTTTTTACAACATTCCTATTGTACTTTGATTGTTACCGTACTCCACATTATTGGTGGCACCGTACTGACAGTGCCGTTATCTTCTATCAGACGCTACTACTAATTATACTTAACAACATCCTATTCCTAATACATACATTAATGAAATAGAAATTATGGAGGAAAATTTTAGTGTCGACATCTTCCCCCTTCCTAGCTTCTACTCCATCCTCGGAGTAGACTCTTCTGGTGCTTGGAAAATCTTCAACTTGTCGTGGTTGACCCATTTCGTAATGGGAGTGCCATCCAATTCCTCCAGTTGGTATGTACCATTTTCATGCACAGCTGCTATTTTGTAGGGCCCCATCCATTTTGGAATAAATTTTCTCTGTCTTCTTTTTTTGTATCTAGAATCATATACTAGAACCAAGTCATTCACATGAAATGGAGACCACCAGATCTTTTGATCAAAGTATTCCTTCTGCTTCATTTTCTTCTTATGGCTTGTATCCTTTGCTATTTCTCTCATTTCCTCCAGCAAATGAATATGTACCAACCTTTCTTTTACTGAATCACTTTCATCCATCCTTTCATTTTTCATAACTCTCACAGTGGAAATATCAAACTCAATAGGAAGAACTGGATCAATGCCATAGGCCAACTGAAATGGGGAGTATCCTGTTGCTAACTTTGATGTTTCCCTATATGCCCACAATGCTGCATGAATCCTTTTATCCCATTTATGTACCTGCAAGGCTACATCTTTTGCTAGAATTTGACAAAAACACAAAATTTGTTCGTTCCACCTGTCCATTTGTGTTTGGCTTGTATGTTGTTGCCTTCCTGTGCTTAATATAAAACTTATTGACTAGGGCTTCTACCACCTCATTAATGAAGTGGCTTCCTTGATCTGTTACAATTTCTAATGGACAACCAAATCTGGTGACAATGCGTTCATACATGAACCTTGCCACTTCATCCATGGAAGTTGTTTTCAATGATCTAGCTTCAACCCACTTGGTTAAGTAATCTGTGGCAACTACAATATACTTATTTTTCCGTGATGTAGTTGGAAGTGGACCTACAATGTCTATTCCCCACTTTTCAAAGGGACCAAGGGGAAGAATAGGACATAATGGAGCTGATGAAGTCTTACGGTTACCATGTGTTTGACAAATATCACATGTCTTACAATAATTATAAAAATCTTTAAAAAGAGTGGGCCAGTGATAACCTGCATCCAAGATCCTTCTTGCTATAAGTTGTCCAGAGAAGTTCCCTCCACATGTACCATTGTGGAATTCTTCTAGCAGTTCCTTCCCTTGATCACGTCCAACTACCCTCTTGTACTGTCCATCAGGTCCTATTCGAAATAATACTCCATGCATAATAGAATATGGACGAATGGCTTGAGTAATCTTTCTCTTAGTCTTTGCATTGGCACCATCAGGAAACTTGAATTCATTCAGATAATTCCAAATATCTATGTATTCACTAGGGATTGTGTCAAGGGATAACAATGCTGCATCAGGGAAATCATCATCATCACAAGATGATCCTAAACCATCATAGGCTCGAGAGAGTGCATCTGCATTGACATGCTTCTTTCCTGGCCTATCTATAATATCAAATTCAAATTCTTGTAGCAAAATTATCCATCTTGCTATCCTCCCTGATGGGTTAGGCTTATTTACAATATATTTTAGAGCCTGATGATCTGTTACAACTAGAAATTTTTACCCTAGCAAGTAATTTCTAAACTTCTTTACAGCAAAAATGATAGCCAGAGCCTCTTTTTCAGTTACAGTATAATTTACCTCAGCACTGCTCATTTGTCTACTCCCAAAGTAAATTGGATGTTCATTCCCATTTTCATCCTTTTGGCTGAAAGTACTTCCTAGTGCTGCATCTGAGGCATCAGTGTACACAATGAATGGCTTGCTTGAATCTGGATTCTTCAAAATATGTGAAGACACCAGGGCTTCCTTCAATTGTCCAAAAGCTTCATGTGCCTTATTTCCTGGTTCATAAGTAACATCCTTCTTCAAGCACTGGGTTAGTGGCTGTGCAATCTTTGAGAAATTCTTGATGAACCTTCTATAGTAACCCACATGGCCTAAAAATGATCTCAACTTACTTCTATTAAGAGGAAATGGTAAATCTTTGATTTTTGAAACTTTATCAGGATCAGTACCAATACCATCTCTAGATACAACATGCCCTAACAAAACACCTTTAGAACATCCAAAGACACACTTTGTAGGGTTTAGCGAGGCTTGTGCTTCATCTAACCTTTGAAATGTTGTCTCCATCTGGTGCAGGTGGTCCAACTTGCTCCCATAGATGCAAAAATCATCCAGAAATACTCTGATGAAGGTCCCAATGTAGGGTTCGAACACCCTATTCATCAAACGCTGGAATGTTGCTGGAGCATTACACAACCCAAAAGGCATAACTCTATAAGCAAACGTTCCCCAAGGAGTGGTGAATGTGGTCTTCAGCTGATCTTTCTCTGCTATACAAACTTGGTTGTAGCCGTTATATCCATCAGCAAAACTATAGCACTCCTGGCCAGCTACTTAGTCCAAGATCTGATCTGAAAATGGAAGAGGGTAATGATCCTTCTTTGTCACCTTATTGAGATTCCTTCGAAAGAGCTAGAGGTAGGATTCCTTCTCACTCTCCATCACAACATCACCAATCTTTATTTGTTGGAGACGATCATCAACTTCTTCTTCAGATAATTTTATGGGGTCATGAGTTGGTGTGACTGGAAGGATATCCATGACTAAAACATCCACCTCACTTTCTTCATCTTCAATGTCCACTTCACTGGTACTAGAGTAATCAGAGGATGTCCAATCATCAGTTTCATCACTTGAATCCACAGGTTCTTCCTTATGATGTCGAGGGATCACATTTATCTTCACCCTCTCTCTACCACATCCAAGTGTCATGAAACCTTCATTCCAGTAGTTTCTTGCATGAACTCTCCTTAGCCATGGTCTTCCTAGCAGCATTGGGTATGCAACAGTACCATTTTTCATCACCTAAAAGTCTACCACACATACCACACCCATAACAGATATTGCCAAATTTGAAACTACACCTTCTGGTTTAGTTTTTCCTTTATTTAATGACCTTAACATAAGTGTTGAAGGGCAATCAATTTTTTAAACCCAACATATTCATTACAGACTCGGTCATTACATTAACTGCAGCACCTCCATCAACTAAGACATCATGAATTAAAATACCATTACATAATACCTCAGCTTGTAGAGCATAGGGATCCGCCTCTACCTCCAAAACAGGGACCTCAACCTCCTTCCTTCGTCAAGCATTGAGTCCACTTCGCAACTCCCGCCTCTTCTCAGAAACATAGCCAAGAGTTGACCATATGTAATATTTGCAGGCCTTTTGGACAGATCTTCCAAGATGGAGTATGGTCCTTGCCCCTGTGAAATCAGAAAATCCTGCACACCCAACTTTCTTCTCCTATGTTTCTTACTAGTTTCTTCTTTCATCTTCTTAGGATCATTTCCATCTTGATTATCTTTTTCTTTCTTTCTTTTTGTTACAAACACATCTACTCCATTATTTATGCTCTTATCTACTACATCAAAATAATTCACAGGTGCTTTTCCTTTATCATTATCTCCTTTACCAGATGTAGAAGCTCTATCTAGACAAGTATACTTATAATGACCCTTTTTATAACAACCATAACAAACAACTTTAGAAATATTTATTTTTGGACCTATATCTCCTCCCTGAGAACTAAATTCCTTTCCTTGAAGAAGATTAATAGTTAACTGACCCATCTTTTTGAGAAAATCTTCATACTCAGTAGATGTACTAGAAGAAATATTTGTGCTCACCGGGAGTGGTTGTGGATTCTGGACCAAAGGTGCTGGTGTAGGCTCTACTTTAGCAACAATTTCTTTGGGCTCCTCTTCCATGCTTTCTTCTTGCCTTCTTGCAATCTCCTTTGCTTGTTCAATGGTAGCTGGGCGGTCATACTTCACTCGTTGTCTGATCTCTAGCTTCATCCCAAGAATGAAGTGCTTACAGAGGAGATTATCCACGCCATTCATCAACCCATCCGCTAGTCCTTCCTTCCAGATCTGGGCATCGAGCTTCCTCCTTAGCTCTAGAACACGAGCATGATAATCCCTTATCTTCTCCTTCTCTCCTTGAGATAGCTTTGTGATCTCGATCATGAGATCTGCATATTTCTGTTGTTCACCAAATTCTTCAAGAAAACTTTCAGTTAATAAATCCCATGAATTTTTCACATTATCACCTAGTGTTTCAAACCACCTAAGTGTTGAACCATCCAAAAAGGTAGGAAAAAATTCAGTCCATTGTTCCCTTCTTATAAGGCCATTACAAATACAAGATCGCTTAAACTCTTGAATGAAAGAAGAAGCATCTTCATTAGATTGAGCTGAAAAAACAGGAATCTTTCCCATTTTCAAAAGTAACCACCGTGAAATACCAACTCACAAGTACAATCAACAAGACTTATGTGTACAAATAATTGGAATCACTATACTAGAAAGTGACTTTACACCTTTCTACAGTAAAATAGAAATGACCACGATAAACTATGGTAAAACTTGACTTACTGTGGTAAAAACTGACTTTACTGTGGTAAACACTATTCACAGTAAAAAGTGAAGTTACTGCGGTAAATACTATTCACAGTAAAAAGTGACTTTACTGCAGTAAATACTATTCTAGCAAAAATGACTTTACCATGGTAACTACTATTCATGGCAAAAATGAATTTACCATGGTAACTACTATGCACAGTAAAAACAAGGTTACCCTCCAATTGATTTTTGACTAAGTGGGAATATCTCTCTAGAAAATCCACCAACGAGGAATGGTCCCGGCAACGGAACCAAAATGTCGTCACCAATCCGGCACTATGATAATTCTTCACCGGGAACTCCTCGTGCTATGATTATTTACTAATGCACAACCTTTAGTTTGGTGGATGTAATCTGGAAACAAAACAACAACATAACACAAGAATACCATCGACTATGATAAGACAGAATGATGACAAATCTGAAATATCAAAATAAATTATAATATTAACATGAAACTGTTACAATCTCACCCATGAGGTACTTCAAGTGTTATTGACTTCACTTGCCTTTCACCAAGACTATGGGAGAAACTTTACAATTACACCTCTTAATGGCTTCTTCAACACACCTTTAAACTGATGGCTTCCTTCGCACACTTCCTACAATATTTCTCACTACTTCCTTCTATGCTAAATGAGGGGGGTGGCCTCTCTATTTATAGAACTTCCAGGCTTATCCATCTTATCTCTAAGATAGGATAAGAAATCCACTCTGACGAATCATATTCCATACCTTAACTCTTATCTATACATGTAAGCTTATCTGTTAAGATAAGATAAACCTTATCATTTTACATGGGTTCCACATTTTTAGAATTTTTACAAATAAAATACACAAGATATTTATGACCTCACTCCTTGTCTTTATTACCAATATAATATTTCTAATTCCTAATCATGTAGACCCTACTTCTCTAATTACCCAAACTTTGACATTTTAACATTACCGGACCACTTACGAAAAATATTTACTTTTTACAACATTCTTATTGTACTTTGACTGTTACCGTACTCCACATTATTTGCGGCACCGTACTGATGGCGCCGTTATCTTCTATCAGATGCTACTACTAATTATACTTAACAACATCCTATTCCTAATACATACATTAATGAAATAGAAATTATGGAGGAAAATTTTAGTGTCGACAGGCCATACCATATTATCCATAATGCAATGGCCAATTCAAATCTTCCAAAAGGACCATCAACTCCATTCTGTAGAGGACAGTTGATAAACGTAGACGTAACTAGCATACACAATTATATCCCACCCTCTAGGCTCACTGCACTTCTTTCCACACTCCAACCAAAGCAACACCATTTTCCCTAGTATATGGCTTTTAAGCCATATTACCCGTCAAAGTTGAGCTCACTTCACTTTGAGTCTCCCTCCAATACCTTTTGCATGAAGAGGATAACCTTTTTGAATGCCTTGCAGAGCTCAATATTTTAGATGAAAGACGTGTCCATACCATAGATCATCTGCAAGTGCACCAGAATCAGTTGCGTCATAATTATAATCTCTAAATCAAACCATGACAATTCAATATTGGTGACTTGGTCTTAAAATAAAATCAAAAGAACACAACCAAGCCACATGAAACACAACGTAAATTCAATCCTAACAGGTTATGTCCCTATGTCATTACTAAAAAAATTAGATCCAAAGCATAAAAATTATCCACTGAGGAAGGAAAAGAGTTGAAATATCCTATGAATTCCATTCATCTAAACAAGTTCTACTCCTAATTCTCTAAAGAGTAACCTTTGTGCTAAGGGCACATCAGTGCACTTGTTTACTTTGTTGTTTCGCTTTGTGTCATTCCACCTCACCTTATGTCATGTATTCTCCTTGTCAAGTCATCATGCCCATTATCTACTACTCTTTTTTTCCTTATATTATGTTTCTCTTCACCTTGTATGTGTGTAACGTGTTGGTTATGGCTCGAAACCCCTTTTCTCCTCTTCTTTGGCATGTGGTCCAAAATTCCAAAAAATCAAAAATTTGGAAATGTTTACAAATCAAAAACATTCAAATATATTTCCCAAAAATATAAAAACAACACAAAATTTTCCAAAAAACTCAAAAACAATATAAAATTATTTCAAACTTACAAAGAAAATGTAAAACATTTCGAAAATGTTCCAAAACCACTTGCAACCATATAACTTAGTTCATCAATTTCATCATCTGATTGTTCCAAATCATTTGCATTCTTCAAATCAATCATATTACCCTTCATGGTAATGCTTAGGGGAAACACTCAGCTATAGCCTCATACAAATCATACTTCAAGGGGATTCAACAATAGTTGTTAGAAGCATCAAATTATCACTCGGTTCTTCAGCCTAATCCAATCCTCTCATGTTCTAAGTTATCACTTGTGGGCAATCAAAATTTGTCTATCTCTTCACTATTGAACATATTAGGAGTGATTTCAGACATTGTAATTTCAAATTGTGTTATATTATTGCTTACTCATTAGTTTAACATTAGAAATTCTTGTTTTCTTACTTGTTAGAGATTATCTTGTCTATTAGTTGAATTGTCAAATGTTGTCTTGTGTGTTCTTAGATCAATCTCTTGTTTAAATTATCTAGATTAATCAATATTCTATATTAATAGAATTTTATTGTGATTATAGACCAATTGTAGGATAATTCTTAGCATCTTAGTTCACAAATAACTTTGGTTTCATTCATTAATATTCATATTGGGTTTGCATGCATGCTTGGTTTTTCTCTTTTGACCACTTGGACTATTTTGGTTTCTTCCTGGCTTATTCGATAAGCCACGGTATATTTTCCTTTTTTGTTGTTCATTCAAAAAAATTTACATTTATTTTTATTTTTACTTCATATTTCTTAAAACTTGAAAAAATCCAAAAAAAATCATAAAGGTCAAAATTCAAAAAAGTCATAAAAGTTTTAGAACAAACATTCACTTCTCACAGAAATCCTACAATTAGAAAACCCTTACAGTGAATCTTTCAACATTTCACCACACTCTTGATAAATTCATACCTTTATCCACTACCCTAGTGATCATTCCAATATTATGACTATCACTTTCTTCTTTTTGCATGATTACTTACTCTGCTTGTGGCAACTCACAAAATTTTTTTTCCTTCGCAGTGTAACTTTGCCTCGAGAAATTTCTTTCAGGTTATTTGTAAAAAAATCTAGCAAGAGTGTCAATAGGAGTATCTAAGTATATTCCACTCTTTTTTCTGATCATATTCCCAATCATTTCATAAGTTTAATGTTTGTGGGAATTTGCATCTACTTAATCATCATTGTGGCACACATTAGGGGCATTAGGGGCATAGTTTATTATCTTCATATAGGGCTTATTTTCCCTTTTATATTTTCTTTACTGTTTTTGTTTGTTTACACACATCTAGGTTACCCATCTTGATTCATTACTAATCACGATGACAACTCTATTGTGCAACAGCAAAATAAAGGTTTCTCTTATATTCACACTCTCTAAATGGTGCTCATGCCACGAGTAAAATTCCTCCTATCCTTGTTAAAATACCATGGTTTCTTAATATCAAGCATTTGTCCACTACCTTGCTCTATTTTCCACCCACTTGAGGGGGCATTCCTCTATTATCCTACTCGTTGTGGAATCCAAATGCTTCACCACTTCCTACTCGCTAGGGCATCCAAATGCTTCACATCTTTCTATTTGTTACTCTACATATGTGTACTATCTTTAAATCGTTATTAATTCACAATAGCACTTTAAATAGGGGAAAATGTAGATACCCCAAAAATTACACTAGTTCCCAATACTATCATGATTCACTTCCTAGTTCACCCCCTTTGCAATTGATTAATCTAATTAATTAATCAGGTACATTCACCCCCTTTGGATTAAATAAATTAGTCTAATAGTACACTTTAGCTTAGTTAAATAACATTTATTAAATGAATTCATAATTTTTTATGTTTCACATTTTAGCTAACTAAATTAGTTAGTAAATTTGGAAAATGAGCCTATTTTCCCCTAGTGAGCAATCGCTTCTTGATTCCCTAGTTAACTCAACTTAGAACTCAGCTTCTCAACCCAACTTTAAATCCACCCTCCATAGCTATACCCTTAGCTATGAATACAATCCATCCCATTTTTAAAATTCATCCTTGGAGATTTGAGAAAATTGCATCCCACCTATGTTAATTTGACAATTACATCCTTATGAAGTTTTCTCGTAGCATTTACAAATCTGTTTGAAGATCGAATCAGGAGCATCCACATTCAAGCATCTACAAGATCACACAAGCTCAAAGGCTTCCACAATCTTATTTGAGGTTTATGAAGGATGAAATATGGGATGGTTTGTAGTTGTTGTTATTACTTGTATTTTATTTTAGTTGAATTTTTCCATGCACACACTTAGTATCTAGATTTTGGAGTGCTTGGATGGTTTTATCATTCTCTTTTATTGCTTACTTTAGGAGAAGGATTTCTCTCCTCTGTTCTTCAATAACCCTCTTAGTGTTATAAAATGATAATACATATTTTAATTATCTACTTTTGTTTGGTGGAGTTGGTATAATCTCAACTTATTCAATTATTAGGACCTTCCCTTTGTCTTTACTCAAATCCCTCATTTGTGTATCATGAATAACCTCTTCCCTTTCTTTGGGTATAGTGCTCTACCTCACCTTTTTGTCATCCCTCATGCTTTCCATGATTACACCACCTATTTTTTCCTCTTCATTAGATTCCTCATAAGAAATGACTAGCCTTCTTCTTCTTTTTCTTCTCTATATTTGAGGATTTTCCTCCTCAAAATATCTTTTAGATAAAATTAAATGAAGAGAATTTGGTTGAAATAAATCTTCCTTTTTCTTTATTTTTATGGTAGGAGTTAATGGGATTTCTTCCTCATTTTTCTATGTATGGTCCTCATTTTGTATACTTGGAGGACGGAGTTCATTTTTTTCTATAAGAACCAGTCCCATTTTGTTTTCCCCTTCTTTTATTCTAGAAAATGGTGCTTGCAAATCAATTGTATCAGCTTGTGATGTATCAGCCCTTTTTATCTTTTTGATACCTTTAAGACATAAAATGAATAGATTGATATAAAAATATAGGGACATTGAAAGGATTTTGTTTCCCATTTTTTATATGGATCATCATTTTCATGCAACTCCCTAAAATAGTCGCAAACTGACCATCCCAGAAAAAATACCTCATGAGCCAAATTTTCACCATGGCCCAAGGTTTAGTTAGGGTTTCTCTTTTGATTCCCTTTTTCTTACCTTTTTGGTCACATATTATCTCTAATTTTTCATTGTCTTCTAAAAAAAACTCTGCAAGAGATGATTATGATAATTTGCTACCAACAAAATCTGCCCCTGTGCTTGAAGTTTTAGAAATTTGTGTAATTACATTAACAGTCACAAGGATTTTGACTCCTTTGACATTAGGATGGTCAGTTTGAAGGTTCAAAGTAAATTCCTCTACCAGTTGTAATTTCTAACCCTCAAATTTATTTAAAAACCCTAAGCACCCAACTACCTTAAAAATAGATATTGTTTCCCCATCTTTTAACAATTCCTGTATCAATTCAGGCTTTGATTTCTTCTTAAACCCCATATTTCACTAAACATGACTTATAGAAATTATATGTAAAATTACATAAATGTAATAATATTTATCATAACGTATTTTCATTTTCATTTTCATTTTTTATATTTGAACATTTTAACTTCTCTTTATACAAAAGATGTCCTTAATAACATGATTAATTATTATGATGATAAATGTGTGTGTGTTATATATTGTGTGTTGTGTTGATAATATATCAATAGATCAGATCAAATAACTCAACATAACGTCTTCTTATTAATAAATTCTCAAGTGTTAAAATCTTCCCCGGAGAGCACTAACTGATCTACTACAAGTAGATGGGTAGTCTCTTTACAATTCATAGGTATCCATTCTCCTTTCTCCTTTATCCTTTCAAAATGGGTATATATTCATAATCTTCTAACACAAGGGTACTCATGCAAGGGCTCCAAGCATCTATATTATATTTATATGGTTGGATCAAGTCAAATCAGTTTCCATTCATAGTAACAAATTTCTTCTCTAATGCCCTATAACAGATAGTTAGGATGGTCAGTTCATTGCAACTGGCAAGTAACTTCTTATCTCTCTTACATATTAATAATTAGATATATGTGTGTGTGTGTGTGTGTGTGTGTGTGTGTGTGTGTGTGTGTGTGTGTGTGTGTGTGTGTGTGTGTGTGTGTTTAGCACTTAATAATATGATTATGCTTATTGTTCAATCTAGATTTCAGCTACCTAGAAAACTTTATATGAAAATGTTGTAACTTTGGAGAGGAGTTTACCTTGTAAAGAAAATATATCATATAAATGGTCAAACTTATTAACTTAGTCGTTCAATGGCAACGCAAACCCCATTTCCATATTTCTCCCAACAAATAGGGTTTCACATCCTCAAAATTAAAATATAAATTGGAAAGAATCCAATTATAACATGTATTCTAAATGATGATTAAACCTGGTCCTATGGATTCCACGTGATTATTAAACTTGCATCTCCAAACCATTCATGCATGCACATCCAGTCGACCATTCATACTTCCATGTCTAGAAAACCCATACTTCCAGCTCTGAACAACCCATACTTCTAGCTTCAAACAACCCATACATCTAGCTTTGGAGAAATTATGTGGTTAATTATTATTTTGGACTACTATTAATACAAGATTTGTCTTCAATTATAGTTTTAAAGGAAATAACCACAAATAAAAAATACCAAGACAGACATATATGTTGGAATACAATACATTCCTCATTCTTATTTTTAAACAATTATACAAGTAATTAATATGACATCCATATACTAGGCTGAAACACAAGAAAATAATACATTATATCAAGAGACCCCAACCTTAAACATAAGAGAACCAAACCCTAAATTTATAATAATTAGTAGCAAGTGAAGGTAATAAGAAACTTCATTGTTACTCTCTTCCTTCAAAAGGAATTCCAGCTACCTGTAAGTGTTAAAGGCTTGTAACAACAGTTCCATGACGACGTAAACTATCACTATTTCCAACTTTCTCCCTATTATGGTAACAACTTGCAATAAAATTTTGACGATAAATAAAACACCATGTATGGAGAAGTAAAGATTGTGGCCACACTAAACAGACTAAAACCCCAAATGTATAATAATTAATAGGGAATGAAGGTAAGAATAAACTTTCCTTTTAGTTGCTTCATTCAAAAGGAATTTTCTAGTTTTGTCCATGTTACGAATATCTCTCTACTACGGCTATCACCCTACTACAGTTACAGCGTTAAGAAAAATATCGAAGGCAAAGCAAATAGCTATAGTTTTAGCTTTATCCCTGCATTAAGAATCTATCACTATTTCTAAGTCTAAATGAAAATTGACAAGGAAAATTTTCCCTGTTATGGCTATCTCCCTACTATGGTGACAACGTTCAAAAAAAGGTCAAAGGAAAAGAAAGAAACTAGGGTTTCAACTTTCTCCTGACAACAACTTTGATCTACAGTTATCTCCCTGCTATAGTGACAACATTGAGAAAAATTTTGAAGGCAAAGTAAACAACTAGGATTTCAACTTTATCCCAGCAACAAAATTGATTCCTCACGAATTATATAATGGATTCCAAATGATGATTAAAATAGACACTATGGATTATAAATGATGGTTAAAATAGACAATATGGATTCCAAATGATGAATGAAATGTCTACAATGATGAGGCATCGGGTCCGTGTCCCCCCTCGATGATTATATCATTTTAAATCTCCCAGGAATGGCATATTATACTAAGCATTGGTTATGTTTTATTTCTATGAAAAACATGAACTCGGATTAATGGGTAAGGGTTGAAAATACTTCAAAATTATATTGGGTTTTTAGTGTATTGTGGCTATAATGGACCATTATGTGTTTGTTTTCGACTTCATCGTGATGGTATCTATATTGCTTTCTAAAATTTTAATTACGGATTTCAATATATCTCATGAACTTTATTTTTATGTTGTTACAACATCAATGTCTCTTACATTTTTAGAGGATTATCATGTGGATTTTTTCTCAAAAGGAAATAAATTTGCAAAGGGCATATTATTATGGGAAAGTGCAAATGAGGTAAAGGATGTGAATATTGGATTCCAAAGATAATGTATTGGCAAAAAGTTTTACGCACTTCGGATAGACCATTTTTAAACTGTAGCAAGAGGTCAAATGTTTGTTTTTTTCTACAAATAGTACATGACATAGACATATATGAAAAAATAATAGGAGCCACACATATTCAAAGAGAAGACTACATTAGTCAACATATCCTAAGTAATAATGATATTTACATTGGGTCTATTTTTGGAATATCTAAACAAGAATTCAATTCTTTGAAAGAGGTGTTCAAGGGACATATACTTCTTATACGACCAGGAAATGATAATGATAAGATAAAAATGGGGAGAGTACATGGGGATATTCTCCTTAAATTAGTAGGAAATAATGTAAATAAAAAGGTGAGAGTTTAATATTGGAAACCTATTGGGAGATGAGAAGGTGCAACATTGTATTAGGATTGTTTAAGGCCAAATAAAACATAGACCATCTCGAACAAACTTGAAGAAGATATTGATATAGATAAAATCATTAGGGCATGGACACAAAACAAACATTGGCAAAGTGGCTTCATAAATATACCTAATAAAGGACATGATTCCATTAAATCATACCTTGAACTACTTGAACAGGGTAATGAATGTTAACTTCGAGAAACTATTGAAGATCATAATTTTGTATGTGAAATCATCTTGGCCCAGGATGTGGGTTTTTTGAAAAATGTTATTCCAAAGCATGCTCCAACAAACTTTATAGTTGTATTATTATTTAATATTTAAATGGAAGATTGAGTATTGTATTATTTTGGAATATTTTTCCATATAATTCTATAATACATCGTGTTGTTTATGGCATGTGAATCTTATTAGCATCTTATTAATATAATTTTCACTATACAATTAATTTGTAAAAAAACATAATAATTCCTTTATTATGGTAATAATTTTATAGGGAGTTGTTTATGATTTACAGGGAATTCGGTACAATTTACAAGGAATTTGTTTCAATATTTCATGTTTTGGCTTTCTCATGGAATTGGCCATGATTTATGGATTCATTACAACCATAACATCAAATTATCTTTGTATATAGTTGTGTTCATAACCCATAACTTATGACATGTAAAACCCATTAATTAAACTTCAACACTAATAAACCTAATAATAAATGAATCCGCGAAACTTATAATTCTAAACAACACCAATTGTGTTGTCATCATTCATGTATTAGACTTGTTGAATTAAACATTAATAAGTGTTAATAATTCATATGCTCTCTTCTCAACCATCTTAATCCTTCTAATAAAAACATTCCTAAGTTACTTGTTTAGAATGGGCCAATGCCCGTGATTCTAAATTAACTTATTTTGTAATTATTCTAATATTACTTTATAAAGTGAAAACCTTTTAAGTCTATATATTTGGCTATGTGCCAGTAACTTTGGTTTTATAGATAATTGGTTATGTTTTAAGATTTCATTACAACAACTAAATTATATGATTTTAATCCCCTAATTCTTGAATTAAGAACTACAAAATTTATATGCATGATTACTCATTAATTAAGTTTGGATAAGGACACGGTTTTTCAAACTAATAGGTAGCATCTTCTGATCAAAAAGGATAAGGACACAATTCTGCAAACTGGTACTTTTTGTGTTGTCCCATGTTGTTTTCTTATATACAAACAATTGCGTCTTTCATAGACTATCATTCTTGATCTGATATTTTTATACACATTGGTGAGGCAGGTATATAACTATAACTTCATTAAATTTGGACACTGATAAACCATAATAAATGAAGCCACAAAACCTTTCAACTAAAAATATTCTTAAGTTACTTATTTAGAATGGGAAAATGCCCATTTTAAATTAGCTTAGAAATATTATTCTAATATTATCTCTATAAATTGCAAACCTTTCGAGGGTGCAATGCGATGATTTTTTTGTTAATATAAAGAGTTTTCTAATTACTTGTACCTAGTGAAAATATTGGAATCCAATATTACAGTACTTAAAAACCAATAATGAAAATATTGGAATCTGATATCACACTAGATAAAAAATAATAATGCCAATTTCGGAATCCAATTTCAATAATTATAAAACTAAAAATGATGATACTGTAAGTTTAGATTCTTGGACATATGTCCAAATTTTATGAAATTATGGTGTTGATCATTATGGTTATGTAGAATGCAACCTGTACCCCCAATTCCAAGATTACAGGCTTTGAATGCTCTATTAAAATTTAACTGTACCCTCCCTTTCTATGGTGGTTTCCATATAAACCTCGTTATTTTATTTTTTCATAGTTAGACACATGTTTTGGAGGTAGAGTTATCTTTGATCCGTTATGTAGGAATCATAGCTCATTATGTTGTAAAAACAATTCTTAATGTTGTTCAAAAATGATACATTTTCATAAATTTCCAGCTCAATTCTAATCCAACAATTTTCTCATACATGTTCCTTGTCTTCAAAAATCTAATTATTATGCTACTTCTAAATATTCCATAATACATTTGACCAGCCATGAGCCTTCTAGTCTTATCAAACCCTACCGCTAAGCACAAAAATTTTATTTTACCATGTGAGGATATACCCATGTCATATCCAAGTGCTAAAAAATGGAAGACCATATATTGTGTGCATAGGTGCAATGAAAAATTACGTGCTCAATAGATTCACCTTCTTATTTATACATGATACATGCAAGTGGGCCTACGAAATTCATTTTATGTGTAACATCTCACCCTTTCAGTCCTAAACTTGATGACCATATAAAAGGTTAATAGAATGTCAGCTGGTTTAAACAAAGTTAATAACTAGGAGTCTTAGCTCGCACCGGAATTTTATATCGTATATATGCACAATTAATTGAATGTTGGATAAAGATCTTATTCAGAAGGTAATAATTTTAATTGTGTCAGTTCTCATGTTTGGACTCTTCTCCAAGTTGTTTGTTAGAATTCATGGTAAATAGGCATATATACTTAAGTGTTATGTTTAGCTCTGGATGCATCTAAACATTATTTTGTTTGAGTGTGCCTTGTTAAATAAGTTGGAATTGTTTGAATAGTCCATGAAGTGGAGTATCTTGGAAACTTGGACTTAATTTTATGTATGTATGAAGGCTTGTTTAGAATACATGGTATATTAAACCACTTAATATAAGTGGGAGGCATATAACAATGTCATGTTTGCTTCACGGCATAGTAAGGCATATATATTAATGTTTTGGTTAAATTTTGGCATATTAAAATGGGGACAAAGGATTTAACCAAATTCTATGCAATGTTATGTGAACCATGTTGGATAATATGGAATATTATGAGGAAGATGTGGCATGTAAGAATTGTAAGGAGAGGTTTTGGTTTTCTGGCAATTTAATGCACCGCCTAACTCCTCGGGAATGGTTAGCTTCCTTGAGAAGCCAACTCCCAATGCACTCGCATTTCATCTCAATTTTCTCATTTTCATTGTTTTTTTTGTGGGGATATTTTGGGGTTTATGGAGATAGTGGAATTTCTTCCCTGTTGTGTCTGTTTTATGACCATGAATGTGATTTTAAGTATGGATATAGTGTGGATCAGTTGCAAAAATAGATAATCAGTAATAGTAATGATATTTTTCATTTCAAGAGATTTGGGAAGAAAAGAAGAGGATTTGAGCAAGAAGGAGAGTGTCACGAGCATGAGCTTCTTCCTCATATTCTAAATCTTTATTATTTTGTTTGGGTAATGGCATTCTGGGTATTTTTGTAAGTTTGTTGTGTGTTAGATTTATTCTCCATTAATGGGTATACATCTGGTATGCGTGATTTGTTTTAGGAAATGGAATATTTTATGGGTTGTGCTTATTCTTTACCTTCTGGGAATGCATTTATTTTTGGATATTTTTGTAAGTATGGGTTTCAAGGCAGGACATTTTTAATCCATTGTTAAAGGATTTGTGAGATGGTTTTTGTAGAAAAATATTTTGTACTGATTTCAAACTGCTTATTGGATTGCATGTTGAAATGATATACAGTTTGTGTGTGAATGAGAAATTACATATTGTTTTATGTGAATGAATGATATAAGGCATTCAAATTGTTTATTTGGATTTGATTTAATTTAATTTAATTGAAATCTAAAAATTTTAGGGTAACTGATGTATAAAATGGTAAAGTATAGCAATGACACAAGAAAACTAAGATTTAAAATATGAAACCCTAAGCAAGAGATAGAGAAAGGATAACTTAGTTGATATTTGTGCAATATGGAATTGATCTGGATAGGAGGAAGTGATGAACAAGATGTAAACAACATCGTTATTGATCTTTGTAAATTCTGGAACCTAATAATGATGTTAGAAAGGGGTTCCCAGAGTTAGACAAGGGTGTTGGGGTGCTGGTGACTACTCCTAGGTGTTGGTGATTATGCAGAAGCTAAGGATATGGATTTTATTATGTCACAAAAGTGTTGTAGTTACTCTTTTTTGTTTAATTATTTTTTGTAGGATGATCACTTAAGGTACTTATAACCTATAAAAGATAATATTTACCTACACAAACTCACAAACCACATCAAACCTAAAAATAAAAATGCATAATGGGGAGTCGGACTAACCCCAGTGATCACTCCGAGAGTGAACTTATGACCGAGCACTACTCTGCATATAATACTTCATGTAGTTATTGTGAGTGTGTGTAGAAATTGTGTCTTAGGATGCCCTTGTGTAAGTTGCACTTGATAGCATGTTGTAGCTAGAATGTAGCAATGTGGTAGAATGTTTGGATGGAATAAAATAAACTTCCCCTTTCTATCTTCTATATGCAGATTTGTTGTATCCATTTTCCCTTGAATTGATGCCAGATGGATGCTTTGGTTTGTTGTAGGTTCCTTTTGAAAGCAATCTTAGGTGATGATAGCAATGTTTAGTGTTTGGTCCTTTATTTTGAACACATAACTATATATTTATATTATTCCCTTGTTTTAATTTCATAATTGACAACTAGAAGGCCGATTCATAAGTGAAAAATATTCCCAAAATATAAAATAGACCCAAAAGAAGCAAGTAAGGGAAAGGTTCAAGGGTGCCTAGAGGGGATAGGAGCACCTAGTCATTGTTGTCCTGGATGGGTGCTGGTGTCTGGAGCCATAAAATATAAATCAATAAAATTCTGACTAGGTTGTAGGTTATGTAAGACCAAATAGAAAACAAGAGGCCAAATAAAGTTGTCAATTATTAGTTTTCTTGCTTAGGAATCATGTAAATGCTAGTATGCTTTAAGGACCTAGAAATGTACCCAGCTGCATGATTTTGTGTCTACATGTTCCCCCACTTTATGTTGTTGAGTACATAATAACCATGTAAAGTGTGTGGTGAAATGCATGTTGAGTGGGAAAGTGAAGTGTCGAATGATACAAAAGTGAATCGGGGAAACTAGGAAAGGAAAGTGACCCTAGGGGTGAAGCGTATGCATTACGTTGAACATTTTATTGTGCTTTTACTACTTCTTATAGGATGCTTCTTTTTGTGTATTAAGGAAAAACCTACAAAATAAGAGTGAAGGAGTATTCAAAGTCCTATACATGAAAAATCTTAGCAAAGTATGTAAAAGTGTGTTAAAGTAGGAGTAAAGGAAAGTTTGCACCTAATGTAAAAGAGTGTAAAGGATAGAAAGATGTCCTAAAATGCTATGAAGGGTGAATTTTTTTGGCGATCTCATACCAAGAGAAATTATTTTAGGTGGTCACATGCCAAGTGTGAGTTTTTTGGTCGATCTCACACCAAGTGTGATTTTTTTGGGCGATCTCACACCAAAGAGCAAGTGTTGGGGAGAGAGGTCTAATGTTACTCTTCATCCATGAATTTGTCTGATAATCACCATTGTATATTGTATATCCCTAATTTGTTCATGTTGTCCTGAATTAGTTATGATTGTACTGATTGTTCTAATTGAAAGGGATTATAGGAGATTGCATGCATGTTATTACTAGAGGATTGTTCCTGTAACTTTGAAATTTCTCTGAAGACTTTTGTATATTGTTTTGATCTGATAAGTTGATTGTATCTGCCCCAAGGATGTTAGCTCCTAGGGAAGGACATAGGTTCCCAAGCACTCTTGTCTAAGTCTGGGCATTGGTGTTTGTGTTATGCTAAGGACCAAGTCAAATTCTAAACCACTCCGTGACTATGTTCATGTATTGTTCTAACCTGAATTGTAGCTCTGAACTATTGTACGGGTGATTTATTCACATAGTGTATGCCCCCCCCCATTTGGGGTACATGTGATGATTATAGGAGTGTGTGTCCCAAAAACTAGGACTTGATGTTGATTTGAAATGTATCCCTATTTGGGGTAGGGAATGTGCATGGTATAAACCAAGGCACATACAAACAAAGTGGCTAGTAACATGTGTTAGTATTAAAATTAACAAACATGCAAAAGAAGACAATGTAATAAGCAAATGTGCAAACAAGATAGACCACAAAAAGTGGGTTTCAAACATGGGACATTTCTCATAATGTCATAAGACAATCAGTGTTGAAGCTTCCAAAAGTAAGAAAATAGTGATCAAACAAGACATAGGGCATATCCCATGAACAATAGCATATAGTATCAAACAAGATCAAATAAAGTGTATCAGATAACCATGGTGGCATATAATTCCGCAAAGTAAATGCTACACATGAATCACTTGTTAGCATTTGAGAAAGATAAAAATTATGTCAAGACAAATATGTATCAATGGAAAGTAATGTTCTAGTAATAATAGGAAGGAATATATGATGAAACAATAGCACCTATAATTTGTGAGTAAGAAATGTAGATTCCCCTAGGAGCCTCGGTGGGACTGATAAAGGGTACAGTGTCGAGTATCGATGTAGCATGTGAAAATATGCAAGAGAGTTTCATTCACTCCAAAAGACCAAGTGAACATGGATGTGTGCATATAGAAAAATTATGACATACTAAGTATCTAACTAGCATAGTAAGAAAATTGCATCATGTAAGTAGTATAAGAAAGCAATAGTAATGCAACCAAGATATGTAAATGTTGTATGAGTGTGGTGGTATAAAATGTAATGTGTGAAGATGATAAGGGTAGTGTGCCCCCCAATGGATGTGTATGAGATGAGATTCATTCATAAATACCCCATCAGTATTCAAGAATGAACCATAGAACAAGAGTGTGTCATCAGGAAATGGTTTGATAATGTGTGTTAAAAATATAGGTCATTAAGCATAGAGAGTGAAAAGTGAATGCAGTGAGTTTCATTTCAAATTGAGACCCTCATAATTTAAGTATGAACCATGGAACTAGAGTTTTTCATAGGGAAATGGTTTGAGAATGTGTGATAAAAAATATAATTCATGAAGTATAGAGTGTGAAATGTGAATGTGGTGAGGTTCATTTCAGATTGAGACCCCCAACAATTGAGTATGAAACGTGGAACTAAAGTGCATCATAGGGTAATGACGATACAATGTGTGTATTAGATTGTGTAAGAGTACTAATAAATATTAATTTTGAAGCACATAGTGTGATAGTAGATATTATAGACAACTCATGATGTTATGAGGGGGGAAGAAAGCGTGATTCCCCCCAAGTGTGAGAAGGATAGAAGGATATCTAATGATAATGAAGGGAAAGGGCCCTCAACTCAATATTTGAGGAGATAAAGGCATGTGACGATGCTCTAATATCAATGGAGTATGATATTAATGGCGTACATGTGACGAAGACCTATGTGGTGATGGAGGTGGTGAACACCTATGTGAAGGAGTTTCCCGAGTAGGGGACTTAGGCTAACAAGACGAGATAATGGACTGATGTGAATGATAAGGTTACGAAGTAGGTCAAGTACAAATAGGAGAAGTGGGTGTAGAATGTGCCTTAGATTTGAGAGTTCTAAGAGGTAGAGGAAATTTTGTACATGGTGGGATGCCTTTAAGAGTGATAACTTTCTTATTTTGAATGAACTTGAGACACAAATAATTCATGGAGGGAATGGCTTGAGTGGAACTTAACCAAGAGATACATAAGAAAATGTCACAACCTTCAATTGAAGATTCCAGTGTGAATATCACAAGCATGGTAAGAATTCCAATAATAACAGGAAGTCTGATGTAGCTAAAAGAATTAGGAACTGAATATGAGATATAAGAGATTGGACATTTGATAGCCATTAGAAGTGTAATAGAGAACACACTGTTAGGATTCGTTGGATAGATCAGGGTGTTATTGACATTATATGAACCAATAGAATGATTGATATGTAATGATTTAGAGGTGAATGTAGCATGATAATCGTGATTTGAAAATGAAATAATTAGTGGTGATGCATCAGTAGAAGAAACAAGAAATTCAAGGGGGCCTGATGAAGGAGGGGGAACAACTCAATAAGTATGATTAGCATAAGTATCATGAGCTTGCATGTCATGATTAGGAAAAGGTTTGTTGAATATTTTTAGACTTTTATTATCATTGACCAGTTGAGAAGTAGATGGCACAGGGAACTCAAATGAATTATTGTCATTAAGATCTTGAATGAGATGCATGACTTTGAAGCAATGGTCAGTAGAATGGCCAATGCATTGGTGATAATCACATTTAGTATTTTCATCATAATTACAACCACAGGACAAAATCGATGAATATTGAGCAGTGGTGGAAGGTTGATTAGATTTCTTTCGATGAGTTGAGGCAATAGAAACCGAGTTCCATAGGGTAATTTGGTGATGGTACTCTTTGGAGGTTTCCACTGAAGCTTTTCAGGTGGAGAGATGGCATTAATGACTACCTTTCCTTTATTAGGCTCAGGAGATGGCTTGAATGTTGATTTAACTTGAAACTTATTAGAAGATGATGATGAAGCATCATGGTATTTTAATTTTCCCATAGAGAGTAATTTGACCTCACACATTTTAAGTGTATGGTATAGTTAATCAAATGAAGGAGATGTCTCGAAGTTAACACTCTCCCAAAGTGGTGGTAAGAGGATTTGAACAAAAAGATCTTGCAATTTTGAATCAGCAAGTACATTTTTCATCTTAGCTAGATTGTTCTTGTAATGTAAAATATAGTCAACTAGATGCTCATTAGATATTTTTTTAATTTGAGAAAGGTGTGCATAAGAGATCTTGGTGCTGATATTGATTGAAAATTGAGAAAGAAAAGCATCGGCTAGATGTGTAAAATAAATTACCAAATGAACAGGTAGAGCATAAAACCAATGCATGGAATAATCTTGAAGACTTCTAGGAAATAGCTTCTCTAGCAATGTATGATCATCTGTATAATCGATACATGCCACATGAAAAGATTGGATATGCTCTTCAGGGTCGCCATGGCCATTAAAAGTGGGAAACTGAGGGGTGAGAAAGTTAGGAGGAGGTGGATAAGTAGAAATGGTGGGTGCAAAAGGGGTGTGAAGGAGTAATGAGGAATCAAGATATGGAGATGAATGTGAAGTAGCTTGCTGGAGTTGACGGGTTTGAACTTGTAGATACTGATATAAGGAAGCTAGGTCTTGAGTTTCAGAAGAGTAGATGTGTCATGTGTGAGAAATAAGAAGCAAAGTGAAATGGTTGGTAGGATTAGGAATGTAAATGGGAACAGTAGAGGTAGGTGGAAGGGTAGAAGAATGAGGTTGTGTGGAAATACGAATGGAAGCACTATTAGAGGTGAGAGGTTAACCTCAGATAAATTGGTGGAAACATCACAAGAAGTGAATAAAATAAGATCTAATTCTTACGAATGTTCAACAATATGATCTTGGAGATCATGAAGGTATTCATCGGTAAAGGGAGCATAGGTTTTATCCATGATAAAAAGATGACAAAATGCCTAGAAGCAAGGTCGGGTTCGAGTGATGGGTTCACCAAATGATTTAGTTTTATTTGAATTAAATCTAAATATTACAGAGTAAATGATGTATAAAATGGTAAAGTACAAAAATGACACAAGAAAACTAAGATTTAAAATATGAAACCCTAAGCAAGAGATAGAGAGAGGATGACTTAGTTGATATTGGTGCAATCTAGACAAAAGGAAGTGATGAACAAGATGCAAACAATGTCATTATTGATCTCTGTAAATTATGGAACCTGAGAATGATGTCAGACAAGTGCACCCAAAGATGGACATGGTTGCCTGGGTGTTGGTAAGTGCTCCTAGGAACTTGTGACTGTGTAGAAGCTCAGGATTTGGTTTATACTATATTATAGGAATGTCACAGTTGCTCTTTGTTGATCATGTGTTTTTCACACTATGATCGCTAAAGGTACATGTAACCTACAAAAGAGAATGTTCACCTTCACAAACCCACAAACCACATCAAAACTAAAAATAAAGATGTAGAATGGGGATTCATAGTGACCCCGGTGGTCACCCTGAGAGTGAACTTACAACTGAGCATTGCGCTACATCTCAAATTCCATGTAGTTCTTGTGAGTGTGTGTATAAATTATGCCCTAGGATGCCCTTGTGTAAGTTGCTCTTGATAACGGGTTGTAGATAGAATGTAGTGATGTAGTAGAATGTGTGGATGGAATAAAATGAGCTTCCCCTTTCTATGATTTGTATGCATAGTTGTTACATCCCTTTCCTCTTGAATGGATGTTAGATGAATGCTTTGAATTGATTTAGGTTCCTTTTGAATGCAATCTTAGGTGATGGTAGTAATGTTTAGTGCTTGGTCTTTTATTTTGAACACATAACTATGTATTTATATGTTTCCCTTGTTTAAATTTCATAATTAACAAATGGAAGGTCGACCCATAAGTGAAAAATATGCCGAAAAGATAAAAGAGACCCTAAAGGAGTGAGTAAGGTGAGAAACGGTTAGGGGTACCCATAGGGGATAGGAGCACCTGGGTGGTGTTGTCCTGGCTAGGCACTGGTGTCTAGAGCCATAAAAGATAAATCAATAAAATTCTAACTAGGTTGTAGGGTATGTAAGACTAAATAGAAAACAAGAGGAAAAGAAAAGAGGTCGATCATAGCTGTCAATTACTAGTTTTCTTTTTTAGGAATCATGTAAATGTTAATATGCTTTGAGGACCTATAAATGTACCCAAGAGTGTGATTTTTTGTCTAAATGATTGCATGTGAAAATGTCATGTAGATTTATGTGCTAAAGGTTATATTATTATCTATGTATGTGTATTTCAATAAAAGGTAGAATATTATGGGCTTGGACTATGTTTTACCATCTAGACAAGCATTATTATGTGAAAGAAATGAGATTAAGAGTTTAAGTAAATTCCAAATTGTGTTAGATATTGGGATTTTTTATTTTGAAAATAAAATGAATGAAGAAAAAAGTAACTACGTTCTGGCCTGGTTATTGATATAAGAATAACAAATATGATTATCCCAATTGGGACTATGTTTCTATGTTTAGAATTATTGTCTTTTTGTAGATTGTTCAAATATAATCCTAATGGGCTTGTGTATGAAGGTTTTGTGAATATATGTGTGCATATATATTTTTATATAAAAACCAAATGTGTTTTTTTCTTGTATAGGTATGCGAAGTAGGGAAATGGGAGGTTATGAGTTATCCATTTTTTATTTCGGATCTAAGTCGATTGTAGGGTATTAGGAATTTTTTTTTCCTTGGATTGGAATTTCTATAAGATATACAGCTAAATATATGTTTTCTTTTCTCTTGGATACCAATACCTTGTAGATAAACTAGTAATTGGGTTTTGAGCTTTTATAACTTAATAATACAGTACTTTGTATAATAACATGGTGTTATAGTAGGTATTTGACATTAGCTCATGTTCACCTAGGAACTTTATTTACATTTTATTGTATTTATCCTCAAACACTTCTGTGTGTGGATATTTATTTAGATAGGGGATATTATCTAGTTTTTAGGTATAGTTATTTCCTTGATCTATGGTATTGATTGGATCCTTGATGTCTAGTTTTTTCCTAAATCTATGGTCTTGACTAGTTCTTTGATGACTAGTTATTTCCTTGATTTATGGCTTGATCTATTACCTTGATTGGTTCTCCATTAAAATCCTTAGCCCTTGGTCATATGGTATGGTCGTAAGAGTGCTTAAAGCTTATGATTCCTACTAGTAGGTGCCTAACTCCAGCCCCCTTTCATTTTATTTGTGTGGTGAAGATAAGAGAATTTTGTTTTATTTTAGTGGCAACTAAACTAAATAGCAAAGCATAAACTTGTATCTTTTGATTGGTAACTCAATTTTAAATGTCGTTTTTTGAAAAAGTGCTTGTTTTTTCCTGCTCTTTCCATTGGAAACATTTATTTTGAGAATCACACTATAATTATTGTAGAGTTATTTTTGTATAAGATTCTTTTATCAACCATCATATTTTGTCACCCCAACCCTAGTTTTTTTTGTTCATTTGAGCCTAAATTCGACTAAGTATGAAGCTGAATGCGGAAGATGCCATGTGTCCCTTTGGTGCACTCAGAGCATGAAGCAGAGAAGGAGTTTTCTCAAACTTGTGCCACATTTCCCATGGTCTCCTCATGTAGTAGAAATGCACATGGTCTCCTCGTGTCGCCTGATCATAATTTCAACTAAAGAGAAAGAAGGAACAGCCTCAACACGAAACGCCCTCAAAAAAGTGCATGACATATACATGGAAAATATGGAATCATCACCAACCCAATGAGCACAAGTTGGATGAATTAAAGGCAATCGTAAATATCACAGACGGGTAGTTAAGATCTTGCCCAAAAAAATGAAAGATCTTGTACAAAAATTGAATGTAGTCGGTGGAAGATCTTATTCTGAACATTGAAGTGAGAGACAAGGGGATCTATTACGGAATTTTTTGATCCAGAAGCAAAGAAAGGAGAAAATAGAAAAGTAAAGCATACTAGAGTTGCGGAAAGTGATTCTAGGCTTAGTTATTATATTTGTTAGCCTTAGCAAGGCTCTGCTGTAGAATAAAGTTGTAATATGTTTCGTATCAGCCTTATGTATTATTTTCTCTATGAATAAAGAGTTCTTGTTATGTGCATTTTAGGTTTCAATACTTTGTGTCTTTCATCCTTAATTTTTGGTGGTATTTAGATAATTTTGAATATCTATCATGTTATATGCCCTTGGGTTTCCTATATACATCTGTAATCTACATATTATTATGTTTTTCACCTTTTCAGCCTCTGATAATCCAAGATACTTCTAAAAAATAGTATACCATGCTAAACGCTCTTTAGCTATTTCAATCAATTTCCCAGGATCTATCTCTGTTTCTTTTAAGATTTGTTTCGATGTATCACCTTAGTTAGCTTTGTACTTCGTATTATTTTTCCTCTAACCTTACCTCACACCATAGAGAAGAGCTAGCTTCTTTAAAATTTTGAGGTTATCTTAGGGAGCATGTCCCACTTCCCTAAGGTATTCCACAACTTTGACAGTTCATCCAAAAATATAATCATGAACAGTTTTCCTGGCATGCCAAATGGGACACGAACACCTACACATCTTAAGATGCCATCATCGAAAATCTATTGATTCCAGTAGTATTAAGTTTGGTCTTCTCTAGTTTACGAGACAAATGCGAACAAGAGTGAGGAAAAGAGAAGAAGGTGTGTTTGAATACTTACACTTATCTTTGTTGTGCAACAGAAGAGGTAGACATATTCAAAGGTCTCCATCTCCTCCAAACTAGACTCTCTTAACACCTCAATGATGCTCCAAAATTAGTAGGAACTTAACAAGGTCATAACTTGAGCTTCGAGTGTCCATTTGAGTCCATTTTTTTTAAACCACATGTTTTGATGAGATGAACACAACGGAAATCCACCATACCGGTTGGGGCAATTTTTGGCACATTATTGGGACCTAAATCCTTCATCTTGAGACTAAAAATTAGGATTTAAGTTGTAGTTCAGTTTTTCCCTATTTTTGGGCATTAGTTAATTTTAGTCTATTAGTTGCATTATGACTTAGAAATTTGGAAATTCGACTAATTTAGGAATGTAGAAGATGCGTGGCAATTTATGCACCTGTACAAATAAGCATGCGAACTTACTAAGAATAACATGTTCTAGTAAACTACTAAAAATAGTAAATTTCACCACCTAGATTAGATTTAGTCAAGTTAGTTAGAGTTTTCTTGAAACTCGAGGTAAGAGTTGTTTTCCTATTTAGGAAACATTGT
Organism: Taxus chinensis; assembly: GCA_019776745.2. Classification (NCBI taxonomy): domain Eukaryota; kingdom Viridiplantae; phylum Streptophyta; class Pinopsida; order Cupressales; family Taxaceae; genus Taxus; species Taxus chinensis. The sequence goes on along the minus strand of CM034152.1, from coordinate 758,401,685 downwards.
AATTCATTATTCAATAACAAAGAAGGAGATCTATTTTCTTTTGGAGTTCATATTATGTGCAGTATATCAAGTTTGTTCATAATTTGGCTACATTACTCAACCAAGTAGGCCCTTCTTACAGTCAACTAGAATCCTCAAACCTATTTTAATGGCCCACCTCCAAGCTCAACCTTAGAGGTAGTTTGTTTCATGGAATCAAGGGAGTCTGCTCATCCTACTCACACCCCTGGTGGTGTGGAATCCTATTTTGGCTAACGTGCTAAAAGTGCTTCCCAAATTTAGTAGAGAAGACTTCAAAACTCTAGAGGAACACCTACATGACATAACAGAAATATGCATGGTACATTATATCATGGAACATGATGTAGCCTTATGGTTACCAGTTGCTTACCTTAAGGGGAAGGCTTTGGACTAGTATCGATCCCTAACCCCTAATTCTATCAACACTTGGGACTAACTAGGAAATGTCTTGGTAGCAAGATTCAACAAAAAAAAGGGATAGATCCTGACTCCTACAATAGCTTATCAACATCAAGAAGGGTCCGCAAGATCTTATGATTGATTTTAACACTAGATTTCACAAAACATGGAAAAGGATTCTTGTTCTAGTGAGTCCACCTACAAGTATGGCTATTATTTTTTACTTAAAAGCTCTGAATTTGGATATTTCTATGATGATTCAATCACTAGGAGGGGACTCTTTACCACAAGCATATGATATTCTAATCCAAGTCAAGAACTATCTAATAAATTTTGATAAGCTTCCCTTGAGAGCCCCTTTGCTAATGTACCCTAAAATATCTCCCCTTCCACGAGCACTGGTCACAAGCTCTACCCAAGCCCCTATGTCCCTGTATAATTACCCATCCTCTCATCTGTCACCGATTCCCACTACATCATTATCATATTCTTCTCTTGAAATGGAGGAAGTCAAAAATATCCTTAGAAACTTCTCTAACAAGATAGTAAATCTTAAAAGGAATCAGAGCTCTTACCCAAGATAATATTATCAAATTTATCAGGGTGTTAGGCCTACCTATCCCTCACAATATTAGAATACCCAGAGGTTGTCATCTGCGTAGTTGTCTAACCACTAGTCTTGGTGCCAACACCACTCCAGGCTATCCCACCCAATAGCGGAAGAGAAATGGTACCCAGGAAAAACAATTTGGCAAAAGATCCCAATGCATGGTGCTTCCCCTCCAATATTCCCCACATGCCAAGAGACTTTCCCTAAGGAAATTTGTTACAAAAGGTAGCTGAACAAAGAGAAAGGGAAGGCTATGATGTTAACACATCAAGACCTTACCATTTCGCGGGAGTTCAAATTACATCATTTGTTGCACAGATTCAAGGGATGTCCCTGGAACATGAAGTAGAGATTGCACCAAAGCACCTGATTTTCTCCTGGGTAGAATGAGAGGAATTTGTATTTACAAATGAGGTATTTGTTTCCAATCTAGGTCAATTGAATTACAACACTTGCTTCAAAAAAAGATGATAGAGATGGACGCTCCTATCCCAAGTATGAATAGCAAGATGCAAAAATATCCCCCAACCATCACGGCCTCACCACCGACGGTTGTAAAAGAAGCTCCAAGAACTGTCCAGAATCAGGATTCCCTATATCCCATAGTTGAAGGAATAAAACATCAGTCGTCATCCAAGACATCATTACCCAAACCAATTAATGTGGTCCAACAACTCAAGAAATCTCTAGTTAACGCATCCTTGTGGGATCTTCTAGCATTCCAGAGTAAAAGGAGTTTCTCCAAGAAGCATTAAATTAAATGATGACCCAACCACCACCAGGAAAGATACGGAATAGGTAAAAGTGATTTGATTCCCAACAAAGGTAGTGTTGTTAAACCATAAGGGAGAAGTAAGTAAACCAAGTCCCAACCCCTTTTTTATGAATCTTATCATAGGTAGGAAATTATTACATAACTCCATGATAGACTGGTGTAAGCACTATAGTCATGCCCAAAGAAATTACAAATTCCTTGGGAATTGAATATGAGCCCTTAAATAAAGGATTCATGTAACTAGATGGAAAATCATTCTAAACCATATGAGCTATCAAGGGACTCCCATTGCAACTTTATTTCTGACCAAACATAATTGTTCCATAGGATATAGTATTAATTGACATTCCACCAATCTTGAAACTATGTCTCTCCCATGATTTCACAGCTAAAATAGAAGGCTATAAGTCTCTTGATTGGTCCCATCTAATTTTGTGAACCAATTATGGGTCTAAGATGAAGGTATTATCAGAACCCCTCTCTAAAGAACATATAACAGACCAAGCGGTCTCAAGATTTAAGGCTTCCCACACTATGATCACCAGAGAAGAGGAATCATATTCAGAGGAGGGTAATCTTCAAAGCGGTGGTCATTTATCCAACCTTTCCCCCAGTGATTCCTTTGGGAACTTAGATTCAACTGGTTTGGGTACTTACATCATCTTCGATGAGGACTCTATGATTCCAAAGGTTGTAAAAGAAGAGGATAAAAGAAAAGGGAATCCCATCAGAGATTCCCATATATGGACCCTGCATTTCGATGGAGATAAAAACAAAAATGGCTTAGGAGCTGGAATATGCTTTTTATCCCCAAGTGGAAAGAAGATACTCCAGGAATTTTACTTCCAGTTCACCTATACCAGAAACAAAGTAGAGTATGAGGCCTTAGTACATGGCTTGGCCACGGCACAATAGGAAGGCATCTAACAATTGAGAGTCTTTAGTGACTCAGAGTTGGTAGTAACACAGGTAAGGGACACTTCCGCCACAAAAAAATCCAAGAATGAGGTCCTATCAATACAGGGTGTGGGATCTCATCGAACATTTTGAAGCCTTTAATACCAAGCTTATTCCTTGAGACCAAAATATGGAAGCTGATAGGATGGCCTTAATCGGGTCAAAATTTAACCCAATCTGGGATTTGATAGCAAATGAAAGTACCATAAAATTGATCATCCACCCTTCTATACTTAATAACATCGATCATTGGCATGTTTTTAATAGTGACCGAAAGATTATACACTTCCTCCAGCAATCTGACCAATTTACAAATGAACTCCAACCCAAGATTGAAGAAGCTTATGGAGATCATATTATTCAGATGAAGACGAACAAACTTCCTAAAGGATTAATAACACTAGAAAGCCTTTTTTATTCTAATGATGTTAGTTCAGATTAAAGGAAGTTTGCAATGGTAAAGGAGGATTACGTCGAGCTAGAAGTGACTAATGAGAAGAAGCTAAAATTTAGAAGATTAGTCACTCAAAGGGAAAGGGAAACATGTGTGGCTTTATGCCAAATGTACGATAAAGAGATGGCTTAGACGTACGATGACCTACATGATTACAACAAGGATATCATCCAACACACCATTGATCTCAAAGAAGGAACCAAGCCTATATGCCATAAACAAAGGCTCATGAACCCCAAACATAGAATCCCTCATGGTGGAGAAACTGAGAAAACTCCTAGATGCCAAAATAATTGTCACTGTTAAGCACACAACATGGGTCTCTAACCTAGTTTTGGTAAGAATGAAAAAATGGTGAAATTCCACTCTGCATAGATTTCAGATACCTAAATAGAGTTTCCCTAAAATATCACTACCCTTTACCCTCCATGGAGCAGATATTACAAACAGTTGCAGGCTCAGAAAGGTTCTCTCTACTGGATGGTTTTTCAGGCTATAACCAGATATGGCTTGTGGAAGGGGACCAACATAAGACCACTTTCACGACAAAATGGGGAACCTTCTCATACACAAAAACTCCATTTGGACTCATAAACATTGGAGATACCTTTCAAAGAGTCATGGACTCTGCATTTGGAGCACTAATCAATAAGGTAATTCTTATATACCTAGATGATCTCATGATGCTTTCCAAGATAGCGGAGGGTCATTTGACACCTTAGAAGATGTATTCGAGAAATGCCAAGAATTCGAGATCTCTTTTAACCTAATGACATGTGTTTTTGGATTACCCTAGGGAAAACTCATGGGACACATTATTTCAAAGGAAAGAATCTCTATTGATCTAGAAAGGGTTGAAGCCATTTTGGGACTATCCTTACTAGTCAATAAGAAATTGGTCCAATATTTCTTAGGAAAGATCAATTTTGTCAGCAAGTTCATTTTAGACTTTGTCAAAACGATCTTCCTAATCACTCTAATGCTCAAGAAGGACCTTAACTTTAAATGAACCACTAAAGGTCATCATGAATTTGACGTAATTAAAGGGCCTATAGCATCCGCCCCGATACTATCAACCCCAACTTCTCAAAGGATCTCATCATATATGTATATGGGTGCAAACATAGCGTGGAATCTGTGCTGACATAGAAAAGAGAGTCTCAAGGAGAGGAACATTTTGTCACCTTCTTTTCAAAAACTCTCCATGACTATGAAACCAGGTATAAGTTTGTAGAAATATAATCTTACATTATAGTCAAGGGTTTGAAGAAATTCAGGAAACTTTTCACTCATAGTAGAATATAGGTTATGGTGGCAAACTCTAGCGTCAAAGAATATATAACAAAGGGTGAGGTAACAGATAAAAGAGCTAACTAGATTACTAATATCCTTGAATACAACATTGAGGTAAAAGCTACAAATCTAGTTCAAGGAAGGGGCCTCTATCAATATCTAACACAAGACCCCATGCCCATGACTAACGATGAGCCCAAAGAAATATTCTATATCTAAGAAAGTGACTCAAGTAGTTGGGTCTTGGTTAGGATCTACTTCATGCAGACATGGAAATACCCAGCCATCTTCCCCTAAAAAAGAGGAGGTATTATAGGAAATAGGGATCCAATTTCACCCTGATTGGTGATTTCCTTTTCAAAAGGAACTTTAATGGAATCCTACTAAGGTGCCTCGAGAGTGAAGATGTTGAAAGGATCTTATGTGAGTTGCATCAGGGGAGCTCGGGAGGCCATTTTTCTACCCAAACCATAACTATAAAAATCCTACAAGCAGGGTACTTTTAGCCAAGCATGTTTGTTGACTGTCAGCCAGAAACAAACATATGTAAGGTTTGTCAATTTTATAGGGTTTTTTGAAGGAATGTGGCATTACCTCTTAACCTCATCCTAATTGAGGAACCATTTTCATAATGGGGTCTAGACTTCATCGATATGGTCAACCCAACTTCAAGTGTCGGGCAAAAAAGGATCCTCATTGCAACCTATTACTTCCCCCAATGGGTGGAGGAAATTCCACTGAAAGAGGCCATCGAGAATGTGATCTTGGGACTCCTATAGGATATCACTACCCACTTCAGACCCCCCCCCCACAATATTATATTAGATAATGCTAAGGCCTTTTGGGGGGAAAAGTATCTAACTTCATTGTAAAGCATGAGATCCATCTGAAAACATCCTCCAATTATTACCCACAAGGAAATGGTCTAGCAAAGTTCACTAACAAAAACCTAATCATGCTCACAAAAAGAATGGGAAATGAGCATAAGAGGTTATGGCATGAACATATCAAAATAGCCTTATGGGTTGATCAAATCACACCTAAAAAGATTCTGAAAGACTCACCATATGAGATAGTCTATGGGAAAAGCATTGTGATGTCAATTTCCCTAGAAAACCTTATGTTACAACCATTAAAACAAATTCAAATAGAGGAAAATGGGGTGATGCAAGTGAGACTTTTCGAGCTAGTAGAGCTCCAAGAGAAGAGAGATGCCACTCATGAAGCCATGATCAGTCACCAGTAGGTGGTGAAAACTTGGTTCAATCAAATATGGTTGAACCACAATTCCAATTTGGTACTATGGTTTTGAAATGGGATGTAAGGGCTTTCAAGCCTAGAAATCATGGAAATTTTAACCCCTTATGGACATGACCCTTAAAAATCAGCACATGTAAGTAGCACAATGCTTTTGAACTTGAAACGATGGAAGGTGACCCCTTGGTGATTCCGGTAAACAGGATTCACTTAAAACCTTTCCTTTGAGTCTCTTCATTTTAAATATTGTATCATATGTATAGTTTTGTTTTTCCTAGTTCTTTTTCTCTATTTGTTTTTGTCCCTTTCATAAGTGTCTTAAACACGTGTCCCTTGTAGATTACCCTTTCCTCTTTTAAAGTTTTGGAGGGAGTGCATCTTCCTAATTTTCCCCGAAATTAATTATCGAACATCCTCCTAAGATATTTGGGGGAAAAGATTGAGAATTGATATAAAATATCTCAAAAAATGTAAAGTTTGGCACTTAGGGTCATTAATTAAAAAGGGTCATTATGTGATGTGACTCTATATAAGCGCAAGCCATTACTCTATAATTTAAGGCAATTATTTAAGATCATTGGGAGCATCCAATAGATTCATTTCAAACACTAGAGTTTTCTAATTAGTCTCTGAGTTTCAAGTAAAATAATCAGAGCCTTCTCCTAGTCCTGAAAATTGCCATGGTGAATCCTAGCTCTACACCACAAGCAAATTCTTATGCAAGGCAACCCACACCCCTATGCCTTTTTCAACCAAGGTTGAGGTTCTGTTGTTGCAAATCAGCAGCACCCCTGGATGTTGATCAAATTTCTAGTTTGATATTTTAGACATCCATTGTGATTACACAACATTAAATCCTCTCCCCAAGAGTGGGACTTGTAAAATGGGAAAGGAATCTCCATATTAGAGGCTGGTTCCTCAACTCCTCTGATCAGATTTATCACTTACAAGTTGCAGAGGTTTAAATTCCTAATCCTACCCTAAATTCCAAAGGAGACAAAGACAGAGAATGCAGATAAACTAAAACTAATGCTAATAGGTGATGCACCAAAGGATTGGTGAGCATTTCTCACTTCTACAGATTGACACAATTCATAAAATGCAACAAAACAACATGCACAAACTGATAACTGTAATGAAGAATCAGAAATTAGTCAAACAACACCAGCAGAGGATGAAAAATTAATCACAAGGCCTGTATTGTTATTTTAATATCAAAATCACTTGCATTACAACACCTGGGAGGCAAAAATGAGTTAAAGTTCTTAGAAAAGGTCTAATATTCCACCAAAATCACTTCCAAGGTGAGAAAGGGGACCTGTAATACACAAAAAATGTTCAACCCCTTGAAAATGAGCCAAATCTGGCTTTTACAGTGCAAGGGACGAACCCAGGAGAGAGAAACGTGGGAAAACATGGAAGGAATTCAAATATTGACCAAAATGCATTCAAAACAGCATGGGCATCCTTATAGACCCATTCCCTGACATTTTTAACCATGCTGGGAGAGAATGCGAGCCATTCTTCATTAAAAATGGTAGTTGAAACGTCATTTTTGTCCATGACCACGTGCTAGAGGAATTTTTCAATTTTCTCTCTCAAAACTCCATCAAAATTCAAAAATGACCCAAGAATCTTATAGATAATTTCACCATCTTTCCATTGATATAAAGAACGTGAAAAACTGAGCTCTGGATCAAAAGATATGGCCATTTGAAATTTTAGGGCAAAAACAGGGCCAAATCGGGTTAGCGGGCAAAAATCTTCCATTTGAAATTTCGCCAAACACTTGGTGAAAATTCCAAGTCTTCCTCCGACCCCCGCCACTTCTTGGACACGTGGCATCATCTCATTGGCTGCGGGCCTTCTAGGGGAAATTTTCCCACAAAAACTCCGCTGAGCCATAACTTCAAAAATACAGGGAGTTAGGAGGAAAACTTTACCTTTCTAGAAAGCTGAGAAAGAGCTCTATCCAATGGTGTCATTTCCAGAAATTTTTGAGTGCCTGAAAAGAAAAAATTATGACTGAGGCACAAGAGAGGAAAAAATGAGAGGAGTTAGCCACAAAAAATGAGCAGGGGCACATTTTGGATAACAGGTTCCTTGATGGGGGGTCTCAGTCCAGTGACCCTTCCATGGTTTCTGATTTGTTGACGATTTCTTTGACCCTATTCTCAATAAGAATCCCAAAGCTCTAAGAGAGGCGGCCTACGTCAGATTGGGAAATTTAGAGGCTTTTGGCTCAAGAATCTGGAGCACAAAATTCACTCAATATATGGCTCCTCTTGTGTACCCGTACCCAGAGCTCATATAGATGCACGCAAGATTTTTCAACTGTGACACCAATTTCATCCAAGGCAAGAACATAAAGGTGGTAATAATACCTCAAGCTATCAGGGACATGATGACTCTAGTCTATGACTCAGTGGCCAGTTTCTATGATATGGCCAAGCTCTAAAGTGTCTAGGTTTAATGCCAGAATAAATCTTCATTTCTCAATAGGGAGTTAAGGTAGACAAATTTAGGAAGTTCGGGAACCGTTGGACTCCCCATTCCCCTGAGGTCACTTATGGCGGATTCTTGGGATGTTTTCTCCATGCTAACATTCATTTTTGGCCAAGATTTAGATAGGAATGTCTAGGATTGGAAAATGGTGGCCCTATCCTGAATGAGGTCCTTGAAGAAAGAACAGGTGTACCACTTTGACTTCACCGAAGTCATTTCAGAGTCTATTTACAAGTAGTTGGCCATGTTTCTAGTAAACTCCACCTTTAGGTATTCCTCATATTTGTTCCACCTTTTTTTAAATCAGAATTCCCAGTATCTCATCCAGTTCATGACTCTAACGCTATGGGATGCGGAGGTTAACCCCCAAAATATCATTCCAGTGTCCTTTTGGACTCATGTATTGTCCTACTCATCAGACGTATATGAATTTTTTAATTCTTTTTTGGAGCCCCTCCTGCTCGAACTTGACCCAGAAGGGGTCAACAAGAGAATGAATAGCTCTATTTAATCCATCCTCATAGACCCCTTACACCTTTGTGATTATTTTTTGGGGCAGGACATTCTATGATTTGGCTGCATGGTTTTTGAGACAAATCCTTTATGCTCCCAAGGTTCCTCATGACTCGGTGCTAGGTCTTGAGATATCCAAGCAACTAATGCTCCTAGATATTGAATTCGGCTCTGATCAGAAAAAAAGACACTTTTTGACCTCCCCTTGAGCACAAGAGGAATTATTGTGATTGAAAGGAAGGCAAAGCATATGCTCACACAAAAGATGGCTTCCTACGGGTTCACTCTAATTCAAGACTCGTGGAGGTATGGCCTAGATGGGACGATGGCCATGACTCTAGTTTAAAACAAAGTTTCGGACTCCTATAAGCACAAGTCTAGGGAATTTTTTGAAGAAAGGTGGTCCCCTCAGACATATTCGCCTGAAATATTCATCGAGCTCAGTGACATTCCAAGTCTAGACTAGGATTCATTCCACCTAGTTAAGGACAGGTATGATCCCACCCTCATCATGACAAAAGGACTCAGAGTGACCTTAAGTAAGAAAGACTGGAGCGCAAAAAAAATTGAAGCCTATTGGAAGTATAGGTAGAAGATCAGATAAACTAACCTCAATTTTGAGGGTGTATCCAGTGATGAGCAATGGGAGGAATTTTGGGATGCAGAACATAGATCCAACGTGAAGAGTGAGGACACAATGACAATCACCTCAAAGTGGCACAGGATATTGACCCCAAAGTCCTCCAAGCCCTCCCAACAGCAATTTCTAGTACCACCCCCACCCTCCATTTCTCAGTAAGTTTATTTGGTTTAGGCACCCATGTCACAGCTCGCATCAGTTCCCCAAGGTATGGAACCTATGGAGGAATCAATTCCAAGCCCCCCGCACAAAACGTTAAAGTTGGTCATGACCCCTGCATCTCCTCCCCCTCTACCTCCTCCCGGGGCTCCCTTTCAATCCCCTACTCCACCACTATTTTCCCCTTCAAGGGGTATCCCCTTATCAGTAACCCCATCCAAGACTCTCCCACCACCCAGAGCCCCTCTTTTTCCTTAACCTCCCTCCACCATCCCAACTTTCTCCCCCCGTGTGGTGACAGGCCTTTCCTCATCTCTAGTAACTTCACTACCTTAACCACAAGTTATAATTCCATATAGTCTACCACTTGGTTTCCCATTCATGGGTGGGGTTGTCCCTTCCCCCTTAAATGTTTTGAGTCAAGATGAAACCGACAAGGCAGCCTAAGATAATAGAAGGACGAAGTAAAAGAAGAAGGAAATGTCGGTAGGAGAAATGAAGCAAATGTGGTCATTATATGACCATCAACAGAGCTCCTTGACCATCATGTGGCTAGTCCCCCAAGTATCCAAACCCACAGAACAGATGCATCCCAATGACTATTCTATTAGTTTTTTCGTAGTTGACCTCTCAGAGTTCTAGCCTCAGGATAAGGTCAAGTTAATGAACAAAATTGTGGTCGTAGTCATGACAGACTACCTTAAGCTCAGCAACTAGCTGAGAAAGGCACAATCTAGTCTCTGTAGGGCAAAAGCCACTGTGGCCAACCAATACGCTGAGATTAAGGGAGAAGGCAAGGAGATCAAACATATCTGCAAGGAATTAAAGGAATCTCCCTCACAAGAAGTCTTTATGGATTCTTAGGTAGAAGCTACAACTCTAAATGCTAAACTTGACATGTCTGAGGCCTCAGCCATTTCACTCTCACATGAGAAAGGAGCCCTCCATAGGAGGTTGATTCAAAAAAGGTGCAGGTGGCTACGATCCAATAAAATTTTCTCTCTGGTAAAGAAGAAAATGGAAGCCTCCAGAAAAGGCTAAAATCATCTAAGGACATGGTCAAAGACTTGACCCGTAAATTGGGAAAACAACCCCAAAAGGGGGGAATTGTAACATTAGTGCAAGAGCTATATGCCTCTTGTTGTGACTGAATTGCCACCATGGAAATGAATATATCCCCTGTGCTTGGATTTATATCTGATGCACAGGGGTTATGCTCAAATGTGGAGACCACAGTCTCCACCATTAGCAGCACCATATCTGCTAAGGTCCCTGAATCGTTACTGTTGATTCAAAAACTTTATGATTTTTTCGACTCCGCCCTATAAGGGGAAGGAATCACAAATAGATGAATGATTTCTGTGAAGATCAACAAGATCCTGAGCTATAACAAAGCATCCATAAAATTCCAGAATGTCTTGACCCAGCTCCAATAAGGGATCAAAGAGTGGAAGCAAAGCATCAATGAATTTTTCCAGTTAGGCTTCCCCTACCCCTTCCCCAATGACTCTACAGTCCTATCAAAGGACCAAATTCAACAGTTCTTGATTTCCAAATGAAAATACAAGATTGTCTTTCATTCTTTAGAAGAGAGCTCCATTATTACCGAGGTGGAGGCCATACTAGACCCAATAGTGTAGTTGGAGTTTTGTTTGCACGCATTAGTGCAGAGTCTCCAAAATTTTTCTCACGAGGAGATAATTGATCTGGATCGAGATTTCCAAGCCTTGCAGTGAAGAACCTACCCTACAGAGGTGGAATGGCTCGGATATCAAACTAATTTGCAACATCTTTGAGTGGAATTTTGTAAGCCACATTTTAAATTTTGAGGCCGAGAGGATTGTCGGATCCTTCCATGACTCAAACGGAGTCCCTTGGTGAGTCTTCATTACTGTAGAATTCTTTTTGTATAAGACTCTTTTATCGGCCACCATCTTTTGTCACCTCAGACCTAGTTCTTTTTTTTTGTTTGAGCCTAAATTTGACTAAGTATGAAGTTGAATATGGAAGATGTCCATGTGTCCCTTTGGCGCACTCTGGGCATGAAGCGATGAAGGATTTTTCTCAAACTTGCGGCGCATTGGCCATGTGTCTCAGGATCAATAAAGTTTCCCAAATGGGTTGAAAATTCAAAAATATAGTAGAAATGTACAGGGTCTCTACATGTCACCTGAGCCCAATTTCAAATAAAGAGAAATAAGGAACACCCTCAAACAAGCGTGCGCCCTCCACACATCACTTAGGAGCAGTTTAAAGACAAAGCACTAGAAAACCTCCTTGTGATAGATATGGAATCATCACCAACCCAACAAGCACAAGTTGGATGAATTAAATGCAATCATAAATATCACAGATAGGCAGTTGAGATATTGCCCAAAAAATGAAAGATCTTGTATGAAAAATTGAATTTTTTCGATGAAAGATCTGATTCTAGACATTAAAGAGAGAGACAAGGGTATCTATAAAGGAATGTTTTGATCCAGAAGCAAAGAAATGAGAAAATAGAAACTAAAAGTAGAGTAGAGCTATGGAAAGGGACTCTAGGCTTAGTTATTGTATTGGCTAGCCTTATCAAGGCTCTATTGTAGAAGAAAGTTGTAATCTATGTTGTATCAGCCTTATGTATTATTTTCTCTATGAATAAAGAGTTATTGTTTTGTGCATTTTAGCTTTCAATATTCTGTCTTTCATCTTTTACTGTTGGTGGTATTTAAATAATTTTGAAGATCTATCATGCTATATGCCTTGGGATTTCTGTATAGGCAGTTTTTTGGGAGTCTCATGTATTTGACCCATACTCTCCATGATATTTCATTTATAGTAGGGCTCGTATCTCAGTTTGCACATTCTCCTCATAGTAGTCATTGGCAGGTTTCTAAAAGGATTTTGCACTATTTGTAGGGCACTTCCCACTTTTTCCTACACTAAACTAGGGGTTCTACTCATTTGGTTAGATATATAGATTCAAATTGGGTAGGTTCTATTGATGATAGGTATTCCACTTCTGGATATTTTTTTTCTTGGTTCTTCTCCAGTTGTTTGGGCATGCAAAAAGCAACAGGCTATTATACTATCATCTTCAAAGGCAGAGTACAGGGCAACAGTTACAGCGAGTCAGCAGATTCTTTGGCTTCGATATTTATTGACAGAGTTTGGATTCCCACATGATTCACTAACTTTACTTTGGTGTGACAACCAAAGTGTAATTCACATTTCTCACAACCCTGTTGAGCACTAGTAGACCAAACATATTGAGATACACATACACTTCATTCCTCAGCACATTCAAGATGGATTTATTTACTTGGAGTACATTCCAACTCAAAAATACATTGTGGACATCTTTATGAAGCCTTTTTCATCACCTCACTACCTTGAGTTGCATGGAATGCTTGGGGTTTCGGAATTTATTCTTGGGGGGAGTTCATGAGAACATATTCCTTCTTCTTCTTCTTATTTCTCTTTCCTTCTAGCAATATTTTTTCCTTCTTTTGGTTTGAGATTTCTTCATGGATATATTGTACATGAGTACCTCATCAGGCCTAGTTACCAGGACTCATACTTAGGACATGTCACTTCTATTTTGGCCCCTAGATTCACTTGAGGGGGGGTGTTAGAGTAGGTATTTACCTTAGCTCATGTTCACCTGGGTACTTTATTTACCTTTATTTTATTTATCCTCACCCACTTATGTGTGTGGATATTTATTTATATTTATGTAGATATTATGGGGATATTATCTAGTTGTTAGGTATAGTTCTTTCCTTGATCTATAGTATTGACTAGATCCTTGATGTCTAGTTCTTTTCTAAATCTATGGTCTTGACTATTTCTTTGATGACTTGTTCTTTCCTTGATTTATGGCTTGATCTACAACCTTGACTGGTTCTTAGATTGTTATTCCTTGCCTATATAAGAAAGGCCCATTCTCTTTGTATTTCTTTGAGTTTCATAATAATATATGATATTGTTGCTCATTTGTTTGCAAAGGTTTTATTAAATTTATTCTAGTGAATTTTTTTTATCTTATTGGTCGTGGTGTTTAATTAGCATTTGAGTTCTTGGCTTGGTACAATCTAGTTATCATTATTTTTACATGGTACTCTGAAAATGTATTAGTATATAATTGGTGTTGTTGCAAAATAAAAATGTTAGTAATGATTTAAATGTTATTGTTACAAGGAATCAATTTTGGCTTATGAATAACAATATGTTTTCTGAATGAAGTCTTGACTATGGGAATCGTAGAAAATATGGACTGTATGTATAAGTCTAGATGAATGTAATGGATGTTGAGTATTATAATTGAAGGTCATTATTTTTTATTGACTGTGATCTTTTATTAAAAATTTCAATATATATGAGTTATTTCATACTATTATAAAAATGATGGTATTATATTTGTTGACTAGAATTGTTTTTTTTTTCATTTAACAAAATGATTTTATTTAGTATAGGGTCAAACCTGGACTATTATTATCATTATATAAAGATTACGATGTAGAAAATGAGTAGGTTAACTCATGTCATTTTCTCTCGAACTGACCCATGTATATTTCCCTATCATAATTGATATACAGGTAAATAGGAGAAGCTATGAAGTGAATAGTGGGGATAATTTAATAATTTTTTATTGATTAAGACCTTACAGTCACATGTAAAAAGGATCTTATTAATAAGTGCCTTTTTCATTTTAAATAGTTTCACGAAGAAGTCCTAATTATAAGGATGTGCATATTACCCCAATGTATAATCCTAATTATGGCTTTTTTGCCTTATAATGATGAAAGTTGGTCTTACAACTTTGTGTGATTTTGTATTAAAAAAGAAATGTGTAGCTTATTTAATTGACCTCTAATTATATGAGTAGATATTATCTACATCTTTATTCAATGACTATATCTTCATAAACTTTTGATGATTTATTAAGTAAATAAATGGTCAAAATGCCTTAAATGTATTATTAAGTATAAAGAATATCAAAACTATGAATGCAACCCTTATATCCAAAATTATTTAGAGGCTTATAAAAGAAGAGCATCCTTAGACTGAAATATTAAGAGCTAAATATTAAGCACAAGACAATGCTCAAAGCTTTCTAAATTCTGAAACGCTTCCTTCTGCAATAATCTACTCAAAACAAGAAGGAACCTTGAGAAGGGTTGCAAATGGAAACTAGGAATTGGAGAAGACTTTTTATTCTAGAATTATAATTGGGTAGACTTTCAGAACATTAAGAGTAACAACTCCTAGGATCAGTTAAAATATAGCCTCATCTCTGAGTTTGGTCATAAGGTAAGTGATTACATCAGTATGTGTTAATAGGAGATATTCAGTCGAATAATCTTCATACTGGAATAACTAAGTTTGAAAACCTCATTGATGCTCATTCAAAGAATTATAAATAACATCCAAATCAGTCATATTCAAAATAGTGATGAATTCATTTGGATTAAGTCTTTTGATGGATTATATTCAGCCAATACTGGATACCAGTTACTCTCAAGAGACATCCATTGTGACTTTGATTGGAGAAAAAATTGGCACAAAGAAATAACTCCTGAAATAAACTATTTGCATTTGGTTTGGTGCTTTGTGAACAAAAGGATACTTACTATTGATAATATAATTAAGAGAGGCTCTACCATACTTAACATGTGTTGTCTTTATAGCAAAGGAGGCTAAAACCATTCACCATATCTTCCTTCACTATCTCTTATGCTTCATGCTTATGAGAGCTCATCCTTGCTAGATTTGGAGTTGACTGGTCTTTCTCAAGAGGACATTCTTTATGCTTGGGAGCAGTGGTAAAAGCCTCCTTTCAAGCATAGTATTCTTAGGAAATTATGGAGGCTCATTTTTCCCCATTACTATATGGGGAATCTGGAAGGCCAGAAAACTCTATCATATTCAGGAATACTAAGAACACTAGTAAGAGACTTCTAAAAGAGCTAACCATCAAATTTAAGGAAATATTTCATGAAATTTAGGCCTCCTAAGAAACAAAACTTTCCCTAAGGAGGAGGATAAAATTTATGCTAAACTGGAATATTTTTATTGAGGACATTCAAGACAGAAATCTCACTACATTGACCGCTCCCTCATACAATGGAACCCTCTTCCTAAAAATTAGTCCATGCTAAAATTTGTACGGTACCTCTAAAGGAAACCCAAGAAGCTAAAGGTGGTGGAGGCATCATTAGAAAATCACCTAGGTATATCTCATTATTGCATATACATGACCCTATGAGAACCCAATCCAACAACTATGCAGAGGCACTTGTTGTTTTATGGGCTATAATAGATTGTCAAAGATCACAAGATTTACTAAACTTATTATAGAAGGTGAATCCTCTAGAATATTATTAACCATCTTAAATTTATTAACCCTCCAAGCTAGGAATATTAGGGGAATTTTACTTCATGAGGCCATCAATATTTGTAATATCTTCACAAATGTCAAATTCTGTCACATACCTATAGAGAGGGAAATAAAGCTGCTGACTCCTTTGTCAACTTCGAGGTATCTAGCAATCATTTATGTTATTGGAATGATAAGAATGAAATCCCCAACATTCCAAATGAAATAATTTCCAGAGATAAATTAACCACCTATGTCTTAAATACTGGTACTTACAAGTCGGATAAGACAAGTGAGAAATTGGTTGCATGTGTACGATCACACGCTTTGGTAGTGCTCCTCCCCTACGATTTAATCAAGGCACTCAAATTTTCCATTATTCTTGTTGATCTCTGATGCTGCTGTGAAGCATTCTGATTATCCATCAAAAGCTTGTATGCTGCTCTGTTATCCTAGTGACATTCTTCTCTCCACATACCATAGGTGGATCTCCTTGTAGAGTTGAACCAGTTTGTGACCTCGAATTGTCAAGCGAATGAAGAGCTATGGAAGGTGTTGGATGTGGATGGCTTTATTACCTTCATGAAGCAGTGTATTAAAGGCCATGAAAAACACATATCTCTATGATATTTTTCCAAACCACTGGAAGGATATGATAGTCACATAGAAAGGAAAGGAATTTCCCATAACTGAAAATCTGATATCCTTTGTTACGGGGCTAGGTATGAATGGAATCAAGTTTCTTAGGAAATTTTTTTTGATAAAGATGAAGAGGAGAATTTTTTTTATTAAGGGGTCTCAAACCCTTAAATTTTTTAAGGTGGGTCTTGTGTGCTCCTCTATCCATACCCCTTTTGATGAGGTCACCTGAATGGTGGTAAGATATATCACTCTTGAGGGTAGATTCTCAACCCTACATTTACATCACCTTGTTCTATTGAATCATTTCCACATGTCCCCCAAAGCTAATCCTCTCACATATATTCTGCAGTCTTTGGAAGAAATTCATTCTTGAAGTACACTCCCACCAATGTGGCATTCCACTCCACTAATGAGTTATCCTTCTATTACATCAATATTGTTATGTCATAGTTTCCAATGTTCCTTCCCATCCCATTCCTCATGTCCATCCTTTACGTCATAAAGTGAAGACAAAAAACCTTAGAACTCCCTCTCTTATGCAAGCCAAAAGGGTTCTTCGAAGTAGTGACAAAGACAAGGATCTGGCTATTGTAGAGAGTCTATTGTCCATTAGCCAAATTTCCCAAGACCTTTTTACCAATCATGATCTAAAGGCCCAGGTAAAGAAACGGTGCAGAGAGTATCAAGCTCTTGGAAAGAGTGTGGAATTTTTTTCTCAATGTGGGGGATAACAAGAATTCCCCTGAATGTAACCCTAATGATTGAGGAAAAAATTGAATAAATAGCTAATAAGTAGATAGGAAATTGAAGATACTATGGAAAATATCATAAAAAAGAAAATTGATCACCTTTCTATGTATAAGGCCCTCCTTGACTTCATCAAATTTTAGGTCAAACAATTTTTTGAAATCATTGATATTACTTCAATGGATTTGAAAAGGAGGTAAAGAAAAGAAAATGACAATCTCTTCAAGTATAAAGGACCCCACTCAACACACTGCACTTAATTTGTTTAAAGCTATGGAGAAAGTTAAAAAGGTCTTTAACAAAGCTCTCAAATGTCCCCAAAAGTGAGCCTATCGTATTACATTATGCAGTCCCATTGTTGGTGTCTTGTTTCATTTGGATTTTGACCCCTCTTTTGTACTTTGGGGTATGGTCCCATTCAAAACAATTTACCAATAATAATAAAAATGTATTATTAAGTCATTAATTAATTATGAATATAGTACTTAAACTAGTCCTAGAATAATTCAAAAAACACAAAAAAGTAAGTTGTTAAACTAAATTTGTATCATGAAAAGAGAACATGTCATTAACAAATTATAAAATAAAATATATAAAAAGATATGAGTAATATCGAGATTAACTATAGTATGATAAGATGATATGGATAGGTAGCGAAACGTGATTATAACTTAATGAGAATAAAATGGGAGTGGATAAGACAGATGATTATTCTTAATCAGTATAGATTCATGTGAAGCATTAAGAGAAACCATCGTAATTGAAATTGCATTATTATCACTCTCTGGATATAAAAACACAACAATTAGTCAACTAAACCACCTTTGACTTGTAAACTAAATCTTTAATACGATAGCCTTATAAGAGGAGCAATTAATAATTACTCTATGAACAGAATAAGTAATGAAGGTTTTACAAAGCGCATATCTGAATGACTTTAAGAATCATAAATAATATTTTCACGATTATGCTTAGGTTAATGTTGTCCACTCAAAATTCCCTGCTCTGTCAAAGGTAAAATCCAACATTTTGAGTCTAAGTGTCTTTCTACCAAGATGGGGTGGGAAAAAAGTCTTTGGAAGCTGAAATCTAGTATGGATTTCTTGCAGATTCGGCCTTTGTCGGAAATTTTGTCCCGATGTCCAGTTCCAAAGTGTGCGAGTTGTCCCCCGACCGGCCAAGATTCCCGAAGATTGTCCTATCTTCGGGCCTTGTTCCAAAAGCTTTTGTGCATTCTCTCTCCATTCCGCCCGAGCCGCGTGTTTCGCGCATTCGCGTCTCACATGTCCCAAGCGTACCTAGTGTCATCCATACTTAGTTTTTCCTGCTGCTCACTCCAAGTATGGCGCTTTTCAAGTTGGTGGTCGTGTAATTAAATGCGCATTGAATTCACTCCTCTCCCCAAAAGGCTATATAATGAACATTTCCCCTTCGCATTTTCTCACATCTTCCTTGATTATCCTTTGCTCAAACCCTCGCCGCCTACAAACTTGCGCACGTTCCTCTCCTCTGCTTCTGTAATTCCATTCCAAGTCTAGTTTGCAACCTTGTTCCCCTGAAACTATCGACATGAAGATCAAATTTCAAGGACAAGAACAGATTTCTCCACTCGAGTCTGCTGTAAGCAACATTGGAGATAGCGAGGCCCGACATCTCGATTTCAGCGATTTTTGGGCAAGGATGGAAGATGCGAATCCCTCGCCGATGGCTCAGACAATTTATGACAGTGGTTTGGCGTACGCTGGAGGATTCCCAATTTCAGTACAGTGTGCTGATACAGTGCTTGCATGCGGAGCTCACTTCGACCCTGCCTCAAGTGAATTGACAAACGTACACGGGGAGCTCATCGCCAAGCTAGACGCTGCCGCCATTGGTGCCGCTCTGAGAATCCCGGAATTGGACAATGCCATAGTTGTTTCTCAAGTCCAAGCGCAAGCCATGTTCGATCAAGACAGTGACAAGTACAGGGCACGAGTGGCGAAGTCCTGGTTAAAAAACCCTAAGAAAGGAGCTTTCCCGCCTCACCAAAACTCTCATCCGAGCAGACTTCAACGAAGAACTGTCAGATTTCATCATAATACTGCTGGCTCGGGTCATGGGTTTGCCTTCCACCAGCGAGTTCCATTTCTGGATGTGCCCGCTCATCAGTATGGTGTGCGAAGGTACACAAAATATCAACTGGGCTGAGATCATCATCAGCATGAACCTGACGGAACAGCTATCCAACGTACTGCAAACAAAGAAGTTTTTCATGACTTCGTATCTGATGTATACTCTAGCAGCATCGAGGCAATGGTTTGGATTCTCATATATAGATGCCCACAAAGGCGACCCAGTGTACACCTATTGCCCGCAGTTTACCTTGGAGACCAGCAACCGCAATTTCAGAAGGGTTAATGATGCTTTCACTATGTACGTGGTCCGATTGCTCGAGGGTGGTGACACCGCCAGGAGGTTTTCAGATGAAGCCATGAACTTGATATCACGGTATGGGGCCTACTTCATCCAATTCAGGAAATTCTCATACATCAGGCTTGCTGGTTATGAGGGTACTCCTCTGAGGCTTCCCATGTTCTGCAATGACAAGATGGCCTTGATTGAAATATGCAGGCAACTGGACAAGTTGCACAGAACTTGCAGAGACAAGAAGATCTCTGGCTTGCACTTTCCCATCTCTCTCTCTGGGAAATTACACGTGCAAAACAGCCCTGGATGCCCAGAATATAGAGAGAACTTTGGTCCCTGTCACCGTTCATTTCTTCAAGCCAAGAACCTGCTTTGACTTGAAGAAGTTTATTGAACAGAACATCAAGATAGTCTATCATCACCATGTGGCAGAGACAGAAGATTACTGGGCCGACTGTACAGACGACTTTGAGGCCAGAAGAAGACATTATGGCAGGTTCTCCTTACAATTGATTCAAGAGCTCGGTCTGTACCAAGTTCCTGAAGGCCTTGAAGATGATAATTCTGAGCTATACTCATATGAGTATGAAAATGTGATCAAACACACCCCTCTGGAAGACATAGATTGGAACAGAAAAGAGAGGGATGATTTGGCTGAAATCCTTGCTCCAGTCTTAGTCAGGACTAAGGTCTGGTTCAATAAAAAGGTCCGAGAATTCAGGAGACGCTCGGGAGAATCCTCCTCCAAGGATGCCTCTACACCAATAAGAGAAGCACCAGTTTCAAGGTCCGAAACACCAAAGAAAACCTCCTCCTCCTACCTCAGCAGCTCAGGGACCTGCGGAATCTACTCCTTCTCCATCCACTCAGGTATATAAGAAGAAGCTCAAGGAAGTAAAGAAGGAACCGGTGGAAAGAGATCCTCAGGAGAAACAGGCAGAATTGCCTATTGGACCAGAGAACATCATCATCCTCAGTGAAAGTGAAGAGAGTGAAAGGCCAACTCCTGCAAATGTTCCTGAGGACCCAACAGATAAAGACAAGGAGGTCCAGAGCACTGAGCTTCCAGGGGCTAGTGATTCTTCTACTGCCATTGTCTCCAGTGCTCCTTCCACATCTCAGCTTGAGTCAACAGCTGCACAGACCTTGAGTGTCATGGGCTCCCTGTCTCTTGGCCCCCTTGCTCCTCCTGCAGATTCTTCTTCCTCTTTTGCATGGGTGCAACCCTTGGTTGACAAAAGGAAGAGAAAACCATCCTCCCAAAACCTGGGACCAAATTTTGATGCTGTTGCAGCCATGTTGGGTACCACGCCTTCTCGTGCCAAGAAAGCAAGAACCACCTCCAGAATAGTATCTGATACTCGAGGTCAGCAATTCTTGGAGATTGCCAAGCCTGCTATGGACAAATCAGAACAGGACTTGCAAGTATCTGACTTGGAGCTACTGAGAATCCCAATGGGAGAGTCTACCCCTGAAGGCGAGATCCATAATCTCCAGGAAACAGTCACAAGAGTTATTGGAAGAGTGGAAAAAGGACAGCAAGCTATCGAACAGTTGGAAGAGCAAGCCCGTTCTTACAGGTTTCATCAAGTCTCTTCTATCTAAGGACAAAGTTTTGGATCCCACCCCTTTAACTGCTTTACCTCCTCCTGTAATACTAAGCCAAGATGAAGTGCAAAGTATAAAAGATATGCACAAGTATTCTGTTTATGCAGAGCTTTTGAAGCCATGGTGGATGACATGCTTGTCGCGGGGTTGAACTTCATCGATGAAGCCTTCAAGCTCTATGAAAAGGTGAGTAATATGCAACTGAAATCTCTCCTCCACTATCAGTACCATGGATAAAGAACTCAAAATCTGGAGCAGTTGCATAGTAGACCTCCGCCTCATGGGACAAACAGATGAGAACATCCTAATGGCGAACAAGATTTTTGATGATGCCAAAGACAATTTATCGAAGTCTTGGGTCTACAGCGTAGAATGGAAGATCAGAGTATTAGAAGAAGCTGTGGTAGAGATGAAGAACAGTTGGCAGAAGGGAGAAGCTTTCAAAGCACTGACAGTGGCTGCCTTCAAAGATATACATTGTCATCTTCAGGATGAAAACTCTGGTGCTCTTCTGTCCCTGCAAGAAATCAAATCTCAGTTCAGAGCTTTTGTAAAAAACGATCTGTTCCAGGAAAGCACCATCTCCAAAGAAAAGATGAAGGACATTTGCTCTCTTCAATATGCCATTAAAGAAGCAAATAAAGATTATCATACTCACGTCGAGTTTGATAAAGAGATGGAGAAGTGTCAAGGATTTTGGACTCAGTCTGCTGCCAACACGTCGGCATGCAGAGACTAGCCGAGCTTTGAAGAAGTTCAACTGGCAGCGAGTCTGTTAAGACATTGGGTCCGCCCCTGTAAGCTGGCCACCTGTCTCCTCCTTCTTTCTTTCTTTTCTCTTCTTCTCTGTCTTTTCGCATTCCTTGTAATTAGTTGGGATATTGCACCGGCAATACTTAACTATTCTTTATTTAAAAGAAACGGTTACAATACGTAACTGAATTGTAATCTATATAATGGCTTTTACACGCCATTTTGAAGGGGAGGAAGAACTTGGCATACTCTCGAAATTGTAAATAGATCTTGAACGTATCAATACAAAAGGGCTTTTCTTTTCATTCTCTATCTGAATCTCTGTATCTCTGTGTTTTCCTTTAGTATTGTGAAGATTATTTTGTACCTAATTCGTTAGTCTTGCTGATTGCTTTTTGCAAATACAGTGGTCTTGCACAACCAAGAAAGAACTTTGTGTCTTTGATTAATGAATCTAAATAAGGTCGATTGAAGAACTTTGTGTCTTTAATCTTATTCAGCTAATACAAATAATCTTGTTCCAAATTCCCTGTAACTTCGCACTCGTAAAGAATTATTCTGTTATCTATAATTCCAAACGTTTGCTATTCTGCTCATCTTCATACCCTCTTTCCTCAGTCCGTTTGTAACTGATGATCTTTGTGGAAAACATTTTCGTGGTATCCAAGTTCAACCATAAAATGACATTCTGTATATTTGTAAATAAGTTCGTGTCTCAATAAGGGAACCTCTCCCATTAAAGAGGAGGGACTTCTTGTCCCCTGACTGTTGCTCTTCTAAAAAGTCCTATTTGAAAACCAACAGGTAAACAATAAATAAATTAAGTCTCATAGAAATAATCGCAAGACAAAATACGATTGTTGTAGTAAACCTTAAATGTGATATAGATTGGATGTAATTTTACGTCAACATACAAACATCTTGACATATTGATAACTAGGGGTAGTTACGGAAGAGAGAAAGAGGATGTAATGGCGGTAGTTCCATTACGTGGTCTCTCCCTATTCTGTAAGAATCTAGAGGAAGTTGTGATTATTTTTGTTTACGGAGATGGTCATGTAAACAACACACTTCCTCTTTCTTAACATGTTCACCTCCATAAACAAAAATATCTGGATGACTATGTCGAGATAATTGTTTGGTGATGGAAGACTATATCCCTACAGATTTTGTGTGGTATCAGGATAAGTTAACTATGCACGACTGGAAACTTTGGCCAAAGTAATGCAAGTAGCTGATTGCATTGTCTATTCACATTATCTTACTTTTTATATGTCAAATATCAGAATACGAAGTTAAGAAATTGACTTTCGTGGTACGAATTTAAGGATGGAAAACATAGTTGTCTCAACCTTGAAAAAGGTAAACCTGAACATACTAAATATCATATGATTACTCACATAGAGTGGACTGAAGGGAGAAAATAAGAAACCCTTCTCAACTGCACAAGGTTTATACACGAAAGATTTATCAGATGGATCAAACCTAACTAATAATTAATTGTTTAAATTTTTTAATTAGTTTGTCTTGAGTTAACTCTATTACATATATGTAATGAACATGAAGATTTTTTTTAAAATATTAAGTTTTTGGAAACATAATTGAGTTGTTACATTTTGTAATCTATCTTGGGTGAGTATCTTTCCAAGATAAGTCAACCAAGAAAAATTTCATTCTCATTATGTACATATTACATTCCAGATGGCAAAATTAGACCATTCATCTTCCCCTTGGTCTTCCTTAGTGACAACATTGTAGTTTGCATGCACTGTATATCTCCCTAAACTATCCCTTTATCCATCGTATGGTGTCTTGATACCGTTGGATAAAAATTATTTTTGATTGAAGAGCTCTTGGCTGAGTGCCATTTTTTGTTCCTCTAGATCTTGATGATGTTTCAAAATTTTCTATTTTCTTTCATATTTGGGGGTATCCCCCTCTTCTTCCTAATAATGTTTTACTTTTCATCCTCGCTCTTGTATCAAAAAATTATCAATATCATCCAAATACCTTCGACGGATTAAAGAAGGTAATCCTTTCCAAGAATCCTCCCAAAAATTGGCCAATTCACCATTCGCAATTTCCCAAGTCAAGTTATCACAGATAACCTTTCTTTCCAATATCATAAAAGTCCAGATATGGAATCCAAGGGATAGAGCTTGCATAGTCAAAATGTGATATGGTCTTGCATTATCCAAATATTTTCCGCTTAGCATAGTGAAAATGTGATCTTCTCTTGCATTATCATTGATCCATCTCCCTCCTAATTCTTTTGGTCTACAAACATTTTCCCATTTTGTGAGGTAAATTGTTTGGTTCAACTCCTTCCCACTCCGTAGGAATGACGAATTATCTTAGTTATCTTCTTAATTACTCCCACCTGTTTCTGTAGCACTGAGAAAAGATACATATGGATAACATGTAATATGGATTTGATAAGAACAATTTGGTAATCCAAGCTCAACCATCTAGCTTTCCAACCTACCAATCGTGCCTGAATTTTATTGATTAGATTATTATGACTTTTCCTTCCTTGCGAACAATGGTACCCCCAAATATTTCTTGGGTAGACTACCAATTCTAATACCCAAAATGTTAGCGATCTTCTTTTGTCCTTCCCATGGAACATTCAAAAATAAAAATTTTGATTTACGCAAATTTAATCGATGGCTTGAAACTCGTTTATAGGATTTCATTAGCTTCTTTATAATCATTTCTTATTTTACCTCTGACTGACCAAAAAGAAGAAATACATCCACAAATTATAGATATGTATTAGCTTGATCTGTATCATAAGCTTTCAAACCTTTTAATTCTCCACTTTCTCTTAGTTTTCTAAGCAACCTACATAAGGATTCCATCATGATGGTGAAGAGGTAGGGCAATAGAGGATCCCCATGTCTGATCCCTCTTAAATTTTGAAATAATCCCACAAGGCTTCCATTAACAAGGATGCAAAAAAACACTCACGTAACACAGTGCAACACTGATGAGGCCCATCTTGTACTAAACCCAAATCCTGGTGCAACACTTTTCTAAGAAATTTTCAATTTACTCTATCATATGCCTTCTTTATGTCTAATTTTAACATCCTTGAAATCTTTTCCTTTTTCAATATGTGAAGAATCTCATGAGTCACGATTACTCCATCCAAAATCTGTTTTCTAGATATAAACCCCTTGCTCCAGGGAAATAATCAAAGGTGGGAAGATCTTTTAATGCTCGGCAATTGTTTTAGAAACTATTTTATCAATGGTATTGCAAAGTGAGATGGGCCTGAAATTTGCATATGACCTTGTGTTTGTCTTCTTCGGTATCAAAGAAATAAATGTGCAGTTGAAATTATTAAGCATTTGCAAATAAAGAAAAGGTTCGTATATTAATGTGTACACTAATAAGGTTAAGGTTTATTGGTTGCATGATACTACAAGTTTCAAGTTAAATATGTTTTTTTAGATTGGAAAATGTGTTTTTAGGCTTTTACTTTTATATAAAGTTTTCCATTCTAATTGAGGCTTTTGTTACAATTAATAATGGTCTTTTTTTTTAAGAACTTTATGGATTTCTTTTTCAATAGGTTGCTGAATCTATATAGCTTTATGAATTGGCACTAACGAAAGCTTCCATGGTTAGAGTTGGGTGTTGAAAAACAATAAGACAATTTCATTTTACTTATTTTGTCAATAATTTATATTTAGTGATTTTAAATGTCACATTATATATAATTTTATATTTAAATTTGGTTGGTAAATTTATATAAGATTGTTATCAACCCAATAGCCAACAGTATATTATATAAATTAAAAATGAATTTTAACTTGGAAGATCATATGAAAGTCAATATTACAAACTAATTCATAACTCATAAAAAAAAATTAATGATGAACAAAAATCTTGTTTTAAAAGTTTAATTATTCCTATGATGTTCTTCACTATATATTGTAATATGATATGTATAATATTATAGTATTTATAAATATTATAATTTTTGTTGTCTTTTTCAATTGTCTTATATTAATTTATCTTAATTTAATAATTCAATTATAAAAATGTGATACCTTCAACATAACCTTGTGTCTTACCTCTCTTGTTGAAAAAAGAGTTTAATGTACTCTAAATTGTCTTATTTAATAATTTCAATCACAAAAATGGGATACTCACAAACACAACCATATGTCTTACGTTCTCAATCAAAGAAAGAGTCCAATATACCTTAAGAATGACAGCAATTTATTTTTTAATTAATCATACTAATATACAAATTGAGTTCAACTTCAACATAACCAAGAAGGAACTATTGCCTCAATTTCATATTGTTTCTTTTGTCCATAAATATTTTAATCTTAAATACACTTACTAAAATATTTTTAAGTAAAAAAAATTAGACCAATTCCAAAGTTAACCATCCAGTCTTCCAAATCGGCGACGCAGACTTCAACTATAGTCGAAAATCCACGTCAGCCAATAAAACGCCAAAAAAGAGCATCCAAAAACACAATTACAAGAAAAAGTGGCCAAATTGCAATTAATTTTCGCATTTGCCAGTAAAGCACAACGTTTTTGTCTGGTTTCGGAAACAATATCTATATATATATAGTTGCAAAGCAAAGTACTGAACTGAATTAACAGATCCAGCGCAGTGCAGGGTGCTACTGTTTTCTCTAATCTTCCTCATCTTCTTCAAGTGGGAATTGGGTTCTAGGGTTTGAACCCTGCTTTGTGTTCTGGAATTCAGGTATTTGGTTTGAAAATGCAAGGCGTTGGAAATGGAGGTCTGCAGGTAGCTTGCAATTGCACTAACAAGGGATTGCACACCAATTTCGCTTTCCCCAAAACCTCAATCAAGGTGGATGCCACTTTTTTTTTTTTCCAGAAACTAAATGGATCTAGATTTTTTGTTATAAAAATGAAATCTTTCGAAGCCAAGCTGCTGGCGATGTTATTATTTTGCTTATCTGTGACAATTTCCTGTGCGTTGTAATTAATGACAGTTATCAGCTCCAGGCAAGCAGTGGAGAGGGGTATGGGCATGTTCAACGAGAAGGAAAGAGACATCTTCGTCTTCGTCTGTTGGAGGGTCATGTGGTGGAAAGCATGGGGAAACTTGTAAGGCCATTGCTCCTCTGCAGTTGGAGACTCCTTCAGGCCAGCTTCTCTCTCAGCTTTTGAAGGACCACCCTCATCTTCTTCCTGCAGCAGTTGATCAACAGTTGGACAGCCTCATTGCTGAGCGCGATGAACCTCCTTCAACAACCGGCGCAGACCCAATTTTGTACAGGTTAGTTGATTAATGCTTTGATTTGTGTCTCGTTGCCCTAAACAATGGTTTTTTTCTTTACTTGTTCGGAACGTTTTCCTTTGATTTCGATTCCCTGTTTTTACATTGAGAAAATTGACTTTCAATTTCGTTGGAGTTTAGGAGGATTGCAGAGTTGAAGGCTGCAGAAAGACGAGATGCACTTGAAGAAATTATTTATGCTCTTGTTGTCCAGAAATTCATGGATTCAGGGATTTCATTGATATCTAGTGTTTCACAAGCTGATCCTGTTACTGGTAAAGTTGATACGTGGCCTAAACAAGACCACAAGCTTGTAAGAGTGCATTCTCATGAAGCACTTGAAATGATAAAGAATCACCTTGCCCTTGTTCTTGGGAATCGCTTGCAGGGCACAAATGCCATTGCCCAAATCAGCAAGCTGCGAGTCGGACAAGTATATGCAGCTTCCATTATGTATGGATACTTCTTGAGAAGGGTGGATCAACGTTTTCAACTCGAGAAAAACATGAATATGCTTCCTTTTGGATTGAATAAAGAATCTGATGATGCAGGGCAGCGCCTTTCGAGTAGCGAATCCACGCGTGCAGATGAATTTGAGGAAGGATACTCATTCCCAGATGTTACTTCTGCCACAATGCCTGGTTCAGGAGCTCCTTCAATACCAGAATTCAATGGTGCAGTTAAGCCATGTAAGTTGAGAGCATATGTGGAGTCTTTTGATGAAGATACATTACAGAGGTATGCTACAATGAGGTCAAAGGAAGGAGTTAATCTAATTGAGAGGCATTCTGGGGCCTTGTTTGCAAAGCCTCGACTCCATATCGCATCTGCGTCAATGGCAGCAGCTTCAGATGATGAAATGATCCGGTTAAGCTTTTCAGGTTTGACCAGCTTGGTGTTAGAGGCTGTTACTCTTGGTAGCTTTCTTTGGGATGTTGAAAACTATGTCGATTACAGGTACCATTTTGTGACAAATTAGAGTATTTTTTGTGTCACCATACAAATTGTAAATTCATTCCTATCTCTTCGAGATAGTTTCATTCATTAAATTGTAAATAAAGAACACCACTTTTTAGTATTACTCCCAACTTACGATTGGTTGGAATAAGAAACTAAAGCATTATATTTATTGGAAATTTCTTCGAATTATTCTATGATTTTAAATAATTGTAAATTAAATTAAATCTTTGAAGTTCTTTTGAAACAAGTAATTGTATCAAAAGGATGTAATAGATATGTTGATAGTTAAAGCACGGAGATGGCCGGAGAGGGGTATATACAATAAATTCAATACAACAATTATCCAAAAAAAAATTAACATGAAGACACTTGTAAAATGTGTAAAATAGTGTTTGGACTTGATTTGGGTTGGACTAATGGTGGAATAGGTTCATTCTAAACTATGTATGCTTCGTCAAGAAGACAATGATTTGGAAGATGTGATCAGACAGTATTGCCCAGAAGAGTACATTATCTCTTAACGCTAGTGTCTGAATTGGGTGTTAGTGTCCTGGCGATAGATGCAGATCTGGTTCTTTCAGTGTCTGAAAATGCCACCTTCACTTCACTCTATGTTATATCCACTTTGTTTTAGTATTTTCTTGTTGCACATGTACTTCCAAAACAAAACCTAGCTAACTTCACAAGACTTGAGCACACGTTAGATTAAATAAAATATGCATATGCTTAATTCAAACTAACCTCATTGATCACCCCATTGTGATTATCATCGAGTGATGCACTACATTTTAAAATCAATGTAGTTTAGGTGTGTGTGTGTTTGTGATAGAAATTGTGTCCCTTGAAACAAATTTTCCCTTGAAACAAATTTTCCCTTGTGCAAGTTATACCAAGATAGTGGGATACAACTACTTTTCCCTCAAGATAATGTGTGTTATGAAATTCAGAATTTTCCCTTCATATGCAATGAATGATATAGCTCTAAATGCAGTTCTTAAGTTGCTCCTTTTTGCCCAAGTAGTAGATAGAAAATAATAGCCCAATGCCCCTTAGAACAGTTAGTAGGTTGTGTATATATATGATTCGTTTGCTTTAATTTTGATACTAACAACACTAGAAGCCGGCCCAAAGTGATCAATACAAGTTTAGAAAATATAAACAAGCGGCGTATGGTTTTAAAATATAAGATGACAACATAAGAAGGGATATATGTGCCCACATGGGACAATAGTGTCGGCCATTATTCTCTGTTACTAGGTGATTCTATCTAAAAATCTTCTAAAGATAAATTAGGAAATGCTTAGCTAAGTAAAACACTATGGGATGTCAAAATATAAAGGGATAATTCTAGAAAGGTAGAGGACAGAGGAAAAAAGTATGTAAAAATAAAACAATGTCAATTTAAAGAAAAACAAGTGTTATCAAAGTCTAGTTTTATCACTTAGGATTCAAGCATATTTATTTATGACATACTAAAGACATAAATTAATAGTACTAACTACATAATTTTGTATCTACATTTGCCCCCACTTTATGCTAGTGAATAAATATTCAGTACCATAAAGTTGATTGGAAGAGCGTACCTTGTGGAGAGCTGAAGAAGATTATAAATGATAAGCATGCCGAATAGAAATTCTAGGATGTGTATTGTGGAGTCTAAGAAGGGGATAAGAACCCTAGGGGTGACTTGTGAACATACTGAGAAATATAGTTTGCATTTATAGCCAAATGTTGCCTTTGCATGAGCATTTTGTGCTTAAGATTGCTCCTTGTTCTAGTTGTGTTCCCTACTATCAAAATGAGGACAAACCTACAAAAGAAGAAAAGTTTAGTCAATGCTTGAATAGTATATGAAATTGAACTTTAACTTGAGATAAATTAGAATTATATGCATATAAACATGTAAAATAAAAAAGTGAATCAAAGGATAGAGTACACCTGAATGTTAAGATAGAAATGATAGAATGTCCCTATGTATTGTTACCTTGGATAACTTTTCCTTTGAGATGGTAGGAGGGGTCGGGAGAGTGATCAATTCCCTAACTGATGTGAATGCTCATAGGACTTAGGTGCATCTTGACACTAGAGGAAGATTGTTGGGAGAGCATGTTCAACTTTGCCCTCCGTCCATGACACTTCCCCAAAAACCCATGGATAAGAGTCACTATAGATGGTCACCAACCCCTTCATAATTTGTCACAGATAAAACTTCGTTCCAGGCTTATGATTGTCCCTACATATTCCCTATGTGTCACTCTTTATTAGATACTGGTAAGAAAAATGTGAACTGAGAAAGAAAAATGATTAATTCCCTTTCCCAAAGTATGAAATATGTTATTGATTGTGTTCCTTCATTCTAGATAGTAAACTGAATTTGAATATTAGTTGTTGGATTATATGAACAAAATTATCAGTGAGAAATTGTACCAACTGTTAAATGCATATTTTTTCCCTTAGGAAAAAAAAATGCCTAGGTGGGACAATAACACCCATTGTTATTTTTTGATCTGGGTGATTTTGTCTCTTTATCGTTTCTAGCATGTGTCTCATTCTGAACCATTTTCTAAGTCTTTCTTTTACCTAATCCTGATCTATATCATTTTGTCTCTTATTTTTGAACTATTGAGAGGGTGAAATAATCACCTGATGGTTTTCCCCCCCATTTGGGGTGTCTGAACACAACCCAAATGAGAGGATTTGAATCTGATTTGCATATATGTAGAATAATTCCTGCAGAGGAAAGGTGTATGTGCATGGTAACAACCATGACGCATGCAACATAATGGAGAGAAAACTAGCAAGAAGTGTTGGTGATAAACAATCATGACATAATTTAATAGAAACAATTCAAAAACTTAATAACACATCGAAAGGATAGCATAGTGGTTAGTGTAAAACATTAGACACCACTCAGGATGTCACAATACATTTAAGGCCATAAAATAAAACAGACAATCATAGGGCATAACCCGCAAACAAGGGAAAAAAAGTCACAATCATAGAAGATAATGCACAAACAA
Source organism: Taxus chinensis (assembly GCA_019776745.2). Taxonomy (NCBI): domain Eukaryota; kingdom Viridiplantae; phylum Streptophyta; class Pinopsida; order Cupressales; family Taxaceae; genus Taxus; species Taxus chinensis. The sequence continues at coordinate 758,370,327 of CM034152.1, read as the reverse complement.
ATAGTATAAGTAGATTATCATGGATGGAAGTAAGCCTGCAAGAGAAATGCTACACGTGAAGAACCCATTAGAATGTTAGAATAATGAATATTATGTCACAATGTATATATATGAATGAAATATAAATGAAAGTAGTAGATATTGCAACAATAGTACATGAATGTGGAAAGGTAGGGAAGGTAGATGCCCCCATGAGCCTCGATGGGATTGGTATAGAACAATGTCAACCATTATGCATCATGTGATAACCTATGTATAGCCTGCATTCACCTTAAAGTACCATGTGAACATGCATGTGTACATGTAAAAAGGATAGAACATACTATGAATGAAGCTAACATGATAGGTAAAATGTAACATGGAAAAGTATAAGAAAACAAAGATACATCCAGCCAATATCTAATCTAATGTTTTTTGTATTATTAGAATATGATATTTTATAACTACGAAAGGGACACAAGGTTTCCCCCCGGTGTGTATGTGTGCAAAGTGAGGTTCATGTATGCAAGTGCACCCTCAACAATCGTATTTGAACCTAGAACAAGAGTGCATCCTCGGGTAGAATGAGTAACACAAGAGCTATCATAGAACAGTGTTAACATAGTGAGGGGATAATTGTATGAGTCCAAGTTTCCAACTGCATGAGTAGTAAGGGTAGTGTCATAAACAATAAGAGTGTGTCCATTAGGAAAAACTAGAATAGGTGGAACATTGGTAAGCAATAGGTGAAATTTAGGAAGGTATGAAACATTAAATTTGTATGTACTAGCCCCAATGAATATGGAAGAAACTATAAACATAATTGTGGAAAGAGGGGGTTGATTGCCCCCATGGACGTAACAAGATGAGGTGTAGCCATAGCATATGAGTCATGCATAGAATTTTGGAAAGTGCGTAAGGGAAGAACATCAAGAATCATTATCAAATCAATACATTGTGTTTTTACTTGTGGTGGAGAAGTTACAGCAAGTGATGTAACATTGGATTCAATAAGCATAGAATCATTAGAATTGCATCGAGATTTTCTCCAAGCAACAGATTTGAAATCCATGGTCATAGTGATATTGTGAAAGGGGGTGTGAGTTTCTCCCAACACCTTAGGTATTGTAGATGTAACAATCACCATAGAGGGAAAATCTCTAGATATAGGTAAATGTGCAGTAGTATGCATTAGGGATTGAGCACCATTTGGATGAGAGTGATACATAGTGGGAGGAGTATTATGGCTGCTAATATAAATTTCATCATGTAAAGTAGTAGCATTATAGTCCATCACAAGAGTAGAATGATGTGCAATGCAATTAGTGTCTTCATTATCATGTATGAGAGAGATATCACAAATATTGACAACATGAGGTGTGGAATCTGTTATAGAATTCTCCATGGAAGAAGGTGTTGTAAGGGCCTTGTGTGTTATGACATGGGTAGAAAGGATTACATTCATCATATGTAACTGTAGACACTAAAGCACACACTTTGGGTACATTACTAGGTCCTAATCACATACTATTATTCATATGCTTCTTACGGGAGAAAAGTACTAATTGATCATTATAATTGGCCTCTTAGTTTCCTTTCCGGCCTTCCCTCTTGGCCTTACAGACCTCACTTCCCAGTCTGACCCTTCATACTTGCACCTTTTTTGGCTCTAGAACAAGCACCCAGCCAGGATGCGAGCGCCCAGATGCCCTCATCCCCTCTGGGAGCCCTAGACCTCTTTGTACTTTTCTCTCTCCTTTTTGGGTCCTTTCTATCCATTGGGAATCCCTATCTCTTAGGGTTTGGCCTTTTAGTGATCAATTACGAAATTTGAACAAGAGAAGCATATAAATATAAAGTTATGTGACCAAATTAAAGGACCAAGCTCTAAGCATATATACTATCACCTAAGGTTGCATCTCACAAGCACTCAAGAGCATCTTTGCATTCATCTAGCACCATCACAAGGGACAAGGGATGGTTTTCTACATCACACGCATAGGAGGGAAGTTAATTTTATTCTATGCACACATCTATTACATCTTTTTACATCTAGATACTTTTCTCGCTATCAAGTACGACATGCACACAAGAGCCACCTAGGGCACGATTCTGCACACACACACACACATAGAACTACATTGGGTCTGAGATGTAGTGCAATGCTCAGTCGTAAGATCACTTGTTTGATAGCTGAGGAAAGTATGACCCCTCATTTTGCATATTTATTTTTAAGGATTTGATGTTCTTTTGACAGGGTTTTGCAGGTGATCTCTTTATTGCAGGTTATCCACGACATCAACGATCATAGTGTCACCATCTAGCCAAAAACAGTGAGGGTTTTAGATCATCCAGTGACCCTGTAAAATTAATCTCTCGTACCTCCTGCATAGACCCTAATACCTAGGAAGGGATCCTAGCACCCAAGAACCCCTAGTACCAGTCTAGGCACCTTGGTCCTTAATCCTCCTACACTCCTACACTTTTCTAGGTTTGGTTTCGAGGTCTTGTATTATTTTTCTCCCAGTATTCCACCTTCGCACAGTGTCAAGATATTTATTGAAATCAGCTAAGTATTCTAACTCTCTATTGCACTTAGGGTTTTACTTATCTTTTCTTATTTTCTTGAGTCATTTTTGTACTTTACTCGTCATATTTATTTGTTGTAGCATACATAAGAATTTAACAAAGTAATCTATACACCATTAGTTTATTTTTGTTAAATCATTTGGTGAACCCAACTGTTTAGACCCAAACCTTTATCATGGCTAAATATTATGGTCCCTTCGATGACACCCACCTTCATGATCTTCAAGAGCGTATATCACTGAGCATCCACAGGATCTAGATCTAATTTTATATGTTGTTCATGAGGAACCCACTACTTTCGCTGAGCTTGCTCAAACTATTTTTGCCACTGCTACCTCCATTCCTATTGCTACCCAACCTCCTCCTTCTACTATTCAACCTACTTCCACCGTGCCCACCTCCATTCCTACTCCTACAAACCATTTCACTCCGCCTCTCACTTTGCATACACGACAAGTTACCTCTTCTGGCACTCAAGATTTAGCTTTTCTTTATCAAGATATCTTCAAGTTCAAATCCAATCAACTCCAACAAGCTACTTCTTGTGCCTCTCCATCTCTTGAATTCCACTTTGCTTCTTCATAATCCTTTTGCACCCTATCATTTCCACATATGTACTTCCTCAAAACTTTGTATTTCCTAAGCTCCCAACTTTCAATGGTCATGGTGATCCTCAAGAGAATCTTCTTGCATTTCATGTGGCATGTTTAGATTATGCAGATGATCACACTCTATTAGAAAAGATCTTTCCTCGCAGTCTCCATGACTATGTTATGCATTGGTTTTATGATCTACATGTTCATTCAGATAACATATTTCATGCATTTAGTTGATGCTTTCCTTGCTCATTTCTCCATCAACATTGGTTCAAAGATATCATATGCACAACTAGCATAAGTAAAGCAACAATCTAATGAGCACCTAGTGGACTATGTCCTTGTGTTACAAGAACAACCTTGTTAGGATGACTAATGTGCTTGCTAACTCATAATTACAAGATCTATTCGTGTAGAGTCTCTTACCACCACTATAGGAAAGTGTCATCTTTGAAACTTCTCCTTCGTTTGATCACCTTTGTCACACTCTTAAGCTTCATGAAAGCAAGCTTTCTCACTATGTGTAAACTCAAGTATCAAGATCAGGCTACCTCATCTTCTAACAAGTTTCCAAGAAAATATCCTTTCAAACCATCTACTAAGGTCAACAAAGCAAAGTTCACTGTTAATGTTGTATCTCCTCCTGAGAAGCTTCAATTGCAACCTCAACGGACATACATTTACAAAATTAACATGTGCTCCACATATCTTATTACCACAACTTATTGACAACAACCTAATTACGCTTCCTCCTCCACTTACTATGGATCCATCTCACCCTAAGGGCCGCAACTACAATCAAAATTCCATATGTGAACTATCACCAATGCATTGGAGATTCCACTGATCATTGTTTCAAATTGTGCCATCTCATTCAAGATCTCCTAGACAATAATTAAATCGAGCTTCCTGAGCCATCACCTTCTCCACTAGTAAATGAAAATAAAAAGCTTAAAATATTCAACAACCCTCTTCCAAATCATGAAAATAAAGTTGTAGAATCCTCGACTAAAATCATGCATATCATGTTGTCCCTCCTCCTTCATTGGGACCTCTCAATTTTCTAGTTTTCATGTTGATTCATCACAACCTATCATTACATTCTCTGATTATGATCGCCATGCTACATTCTCCACTGATTACTTGCACATTAGTGCTTCTATTGGATCTACTCTCTATCAATAACACTATGATCGATCCATCATTTCAACAAAATGCATGTTCTATTTCCTTACTTATTCACTATCGGCTATCCACTCTCACAAATCTCATATCCAGTGCCTGGATCTTATGGCTATGTCAATCTTCTAGTCACTATCAGTCCTCTCACCATGCTTGTGCCTTTCCTTGTGGCACCAAGCATCCATAATTTGACATGCTCTTAGGTTCTCCATGGGTCATGGCATGCTCAAGAAATTGTTTCCATGCCTCATATATGTTTTAAGTTCATGCATAACAACCAAGTTATCACTATCCAAGGTACCCCTCTATGCACACCTATGGCCTCAACCTCCTCTTGAGGTGGACCTCGCATTTGCTAGAGCATCTAGGTCCCATGGACCCTTAAAACATAAAGCACCATCTTCTCCTAGCTCACATCTTTTCACACAACCTACACAGTCTCATCGATTTATCGGTAGTCCATCACATGCAATCTAGGTCCACCATTTGGAAAGTTCCTTCACCTTGGTATGCATCACCTCCACATTCTAATTCACATAGGTTTCCATCACCTCTATGTTGTGTTACACATAGGTTCCCATCACCTCTGCGTTCTGTTTCACATAGGTTCCCATCACCTCCACGTTCTACTTCACATAGGTTTCCATCGCCCCTATGTCATGTTAAACAAAGTTGTCTACCACCTTATTCGTATACTCGTCGGTCAGCATACATATAGGATTCATTCATCTGCAAAGTCGTTTATCTCATATACCACCACTCTTAGAGCATGGTTCACGATGCCTTTTATCTCCTCAAGCATCAGGTGGAGGACCCTTCTCTTTCAATTTGATTAGATATAACATTCATTATGACACATTTTGGGGGCACCACACTATATATTTCTCCTCCCCCTTTCTAGCATCGACGTGCATGTCTTATATTTCCATAATTTCACATCAGATGTCTTATATTTCCATAATTTCACATCTGATCTCTCACACACAACATATAATATATTGATACATTAGTATCGTCATTACCCTACGATGCACTCTTGTATTAAGGTTCACACTTGACTGTTGAGGGAATACTATACACATGAACCTCACACATTGCACATTTCACATATATGGCATCTTCCTCTTTCATACTATTATACATTGTACACACTGTTGTGTGCTTTATACATCCTCCCCTTACATCTATTACACAACCTACACACGTCTGTGCGTTCTACACCCATTCATTCTACAAACTTTATCACATCTTGTCTGATTTCCCACTGCATACATTTCTACATGCCGTATCACATTCTATAACATATCTACATCTTAAAATCTGAATCATAGTCTACTCATGCATCATGTTATTCTATTCTGATACTCTACACATCACGATTGAATCTTTTACAGTGCACACTACCCGACGACGCACTCTAGTCTCAAGGTTTATACTCGATTGTTAAGGGTCTAAATCAGAATTGAACATCACTATTTCTACATCCTGCACTACATCTTCATAATCACTATTCCTTGCAAATATTATTCACACATTCTATAATCTACGCTTTAAGCTACATCATCATGCTTGGTCTCCCTAATCAATCTTTTCTAATGTTTCATTTGCATATCTCTTTACAATCTATGCAAAATGCTTCATTATCCATATATTCTACGCTTCGTGCTCTTTTGGTCACATCAACACATCATTCAAACCATTTCCTGATGATGCACTCTTGTTATATGCTTCATTCTTTAATGTTGAAGGGGTCTTGTATAAATGAACCTAATTTCACTCATGCATACATCCATACTCAAGTGGGCATGCTTCCCCTATCACATTCATATTGCATTACATTCCATCTAATTCACAGTATGTTACATATCTTGGTTACACATAGTTCTTACTATTTTATGCTTACATGTACACTTTATTACACATGCTAGATAGATATCTTGTATGTCATTATCTTTATCATACACACATGCGCATTCACTTGCTTTCTAGTTGTGATCACAGACTCTACACAGACCTATACATTTAGCATGGATGCTTAGTGCAAGTACCTCATACCAGTCTCACAACGGCTCTTGGGGGCATCCACATTCATACACATTTTAGGTGTTATTATTTCATTATTATACATAACACACTACTATATTATGGATTATACATGCTTTGACATACTTTATATCTACCTAACATGCTAATGGGTGCTTCATATGTAACATTTACCTTAGGTAGGAACCTATTTGCCACCATGGTTATATTATGTTTTCTTACTCTTGTTTTCCATTATTTGTACGGGCTTTGGATTCTATGCTCCTCTTATCTTGTGTGCACATTGTATGCTTTTAGAAGGATTATGGCCTCGATTGGCTTGCGACATCATGAGTGATGTACAATTTTTGTGAACACCTTTTCATGGTCTACATCATCTTCTTGACTTGGTAGCTTACACTATTTTCTATATAGCATGTTTTTCTACACTAACACTTATCTTCTAGCCATTATTTACATGTGCCTTGGTTTCTACTGAAACACATTTTGTGTCCTCTTACATGTTGATATCACTTAACCCTTAGCATAGGGTCCCTCTTTTGGTCTGGCATACTCCTATGCGACCTAATATGCATGTACCCTCAAACAAGGGGGGCATCTATTGGGTGAAGTTAGTCACCCTATTCAGTAGTTACAGTACAGTTCAGTGGTCTGAAGTCATATATTCAACAATCTACAATCATAGATCAAGGCCTTACTGATATCAACACAGTCTACATACTCAGATAGGGCTCAAAATCAAACTTGGTATCCTTAAATTCATTCATAGACACTAGCACCTAGAATTGTGAACTTGGGCACCTAGGTGCACTTTATCCACTTCCTGGGTTTCTGAGACTAGGGGGAACATACAAAATCATTTTTTGAGTTATGAAGATATTTAAATTTTCAAAGCATTATCACAGAATATTTTCATAGGTTGCAAGCATAGTCCTTCAACACTTGGCAATCACCTTTGAATTGTACTTGAATCACACTTATTCACATTGGATTATCACTTGTACACACCATCTAATGTCAGTGGTGTTTTTACTTCAGGAAGCAGTCAAAGGTTGGAGAATGTCACTAGACCTTTTTCCCTCCACTACTTTTGTCATGGCATGAGATTTCCTGAAAAATTCACTCTTCATCAACATCTTCAGGATCTTTTCTATCACTTTTTCCCATCACAGATTAGGTGTACATGTTCCTTTTTAACTACTATTTACACATTTTTACACACTTTTTACATACATTTTCATTACATCCTATACACACATATTTGACTACTTGTTCATTGATTCTCTTTTATCAAGTATGTCACATTATGAGAATTTGTATTCAACATCAACACACAACCATCACACTTCAATAACATCGATCAACAAGATTGTACAGAGCATCACATCTACATGTGCTGTTTTCACCCTAGGATCATTATTCATCACTTTTCTTTTTACTTCCTCTTCTCTAGCATCCACACTTCACACTTTTTATCACTCCATGACTTTTCTTGTCTCGGCACATAATCTTTTTCATCGATCTACATGATTATCAAGTTAGTGCATTATCTATCTACTTTATGTTACCAAGATTTAGCTCTCACCAACATAAAGTGGGGGAAAACCTGTAGACACTAAATCACACACTTTGGGTACATTTTTAGGTCCTAATGTTACATAATACTATTCATATTCTTGTAACATTTATGAGCATAGTATTAATTGGTCATTAGTGGGTTTTCTTCGATATTTGGTTTTTCACCTTAAAAAATCCATTTGTCTCTCTCTTGGCCTTATGTGACTTCACTGCCCATATGTGACCCTGTGTTATTACAATCTTATATTAAGGCTAAATAATCTGGATCACTAGCTACCCAATTTTCATAAACGCCAGGTTGAAGGCGACATAGATTCCCTCTGGACACCCTAGACACTATCATAACTTTTCTAACACCAATAAGTGTAGTATGTAGATTAACATATAAATATCTAGCCATTAGGCATCCTGATTAACTAAAATATGAAATTATATGTCTATCTAAGTTAATCTAAGCAAGTACAAAAAATATAATAACTGATATGAAGTGAAATATGAATGCTAAATAATTTTATTTGATATTTAAATGAAATGAAATAATTGAAATAAGAGGGATAAGGTACTAACTTGAAAATGACTTACCTCACTGAGATTTGCTGAATTTGAATAGGATGATGTGCGGACATACCAAAGCATGATAAGGTACAACCCAGGAAATTGCAGTAGATGAATATTTGATCTAGACTGGGGCACCTAGAAGAGGATGGAGAGGGGTGCCTAATGGGTAGTCTATAGGGGCACTCTGGTGTGTAGAACAAGCTCAGGACCTGAATCTGGAAGTGTCGCTACATCTTCGCAATATCTCAATCTTTATCGTGTGATTATCACAGTAACTTCATTGATGATGTTGTAAATCTAGTAATGAAGATTCATACTACAAAACCCCATACAAAGCATCAAACCCCTAAAAAAACAAAGATGCATATGAAGGGGTCAAGAGTGTCCTTAATGCTTCCACAATGGTTGAATTACAACTAAGTGCTATGCACTACATTCCAGACCCAATGTAGTTATGTGTGCTTTATGTGTGCAATGATGTGCCTAGGGTGCCCTAGCACCACTGATGCAGAGATTGGGGGCAATAACTACATAAAATGTAAAATGGCAGATGGAATAGAATAGAATTTCATTTCTTATGCATTGTGTGTGATGCAATGATACCTCAAATGTAGTCCCCTTTCCTTAGTAGATAACTATCCTTTAGTAGTAGATAGTTTTCACATATAAGATAGTAAGTATGTTGTGTTTATATAGGGATATCTTACAAAAATTTCGACACTAATGACCTGACATGATGAGCTAGTACCTAGGGGAACGAGATAGAAAACTATAAAAAGATCGACCTTGAAAATCCAAATCAGATGCAAGTGCTACGGGGACCAAGGTGCCTAAAATTAAGGAACGAGGTGCACCATGAGCACCCTAATCCTACCCTAGGTGCCCTAGTCAAATACTAGATATGCAACAAATGACCAAATAATGACACTTGAGACTCTCTTGAGAGATGACCAAAAATGTGCAAATAACTGATGACTGTGTAAGAAAAATGATGACAACGAACTGACTAACTAAAGAAAGGAATAAGCGGATGTTTCATTAGTGAATAATTTTCTTACATGAGATACATATAAAAAATAACATACTTGGCGGTATAAATGTAGTATTACGTGTGTGATTTTATGACTGTACATTTTCCCCCACTTTATGTTGGTGAGAAGAAAGCTCAAGTAACATAAAGTAGATAGAGATGCATACTTGAGAGAATGGCTATAGAAGCCCATGCTGTAGTAGAATACACAAATGTGGTAGTAAAAGCGTACCGAAAGAACCATATAGCATGCTAAACCATGGATTAGTGTGTTGATCCATGCAATATAGTGAGAAAGTGTAATATTGTGATGAAGTGTAATAAATGAGAGTGATGATAGATAATGTTAGATGATTGATAATTTCAAATGTTGTATGATGATGATGGGATGTGGATAGGGAGTGATCAGTTCCCAACCCATGAATGCGTTTACATGAATAATTGATCGGAGGATTTGGGAATCCTACCACCAGAGGAAGAGTGTACGAGAGAAAAGTGTGTTATTCTCCAATCTCTAACCACATCCTCAAGATCTAGCCATTGTAGACAGACTCATATCAAATATTCTATGGTTTTTGGATCCAAATAATTTTGATCAAACAATTGACCCATATATGAGTGGTATAGGAAAGGAACTCTTGTCCCCACTCCCCAGGTGTCGCCACATTATGATGGTTTGCAAGTTAGGTCATCTGGAAGTGAACGTGAAATGTATGATTGCTTCCAAGTTAGGTCATCTAGAAGCAAACAAGTCAAATGTATGATGGAATAGCTTCTCGATGTTAGGTCATCTGGGGAAATAAATTGATGTAATATCCCATGTTAGGTTATATTGGAAAGCTGATTGACGTAATATCCCAAGTTAGGTCATCTAGGAGGCCGATTGATGTTGAATTTGTATTAATTTGAACACGTTGATATGATTTCAATTGATTAGAGGTTGATTAACACATTGATGGATGGATTACTCATAGAGATATTTTTATGCTAGATGTCCCTATATTAGGTCGATTAGGGGGAATCAATAGAAATTGGTGAATAATCAAATGGAAATATTTTTAATCACTTTTTTCCCCTAGGTTAGGTAATTAGGGGGAAGTGATGAAATGTCACATAGAGAGAATTGTATGTTTGTTTCCCCCTAGAGTTAGGTCATTAGGGGGAATTGATGGTGAAATGTTGCTTGCATTGAATTAGTAAATATTTGGAAATGATGAGTTAATAGTGTTTTATTGAATCGCATTGTAATATAAGGGGAATTGTAAGATGACCCTAATGAGTATGCCCCTGTTTCGGCGAAATGGGAAGTTATGATAGGAGCGAACACTGAGTTGAACGTACAGCACGAAACAGATAGAATAGAATATGATAGAAAATCGTAAAAAATGTGTATAAATCGGGTGGAAGAAATACATTGAAGGAGAAAGTTAATGCACAATTTTTATGTGTATATTATAGATAGTAGGTCAGAGTTCTAAAAATGAACACCATAAATAAAGTGTAAATCAGAGTAGAAACATGCTCAAGATATGATGAAAACAGTGCATGGTGTGTATTGGTGGCGAGAATAAGCATGAAATAATGACCATAGTAAAGTAGAGTGATGAAAAGTAACTATAAATAGTGAAGATGAAAAAGTGATTAGTCACTTCATTTGTATGTTTACACAATTGAGTGATATTGAGCTCTGAAGTGAATGAACTAATGGATGCCATAAGTGAGAGCAACACAACCTAGTCAGATTTGAGATGGTGGTGACTGTCGTAGCATCACTCATGACAATGGAGTTGGTAAATGTGCATAGTTTGTCAAACAAATGAATGGTGTATTAGTTGTTTCTATTGATTTTTTGTAAATTTTAGGATTTTGTAATTTTCTCGGTGTTTGAGACCTAGACAAGAGTAGTGAGAGTGCCCTAGTGACCCATGGGATATGAGTGCCTAGATCTAGGTGCACTAATGCCTTGCTCCCTGGATGCACCCCAATTTTGCATTTAGGCATCCTAGTCCAAAAAGTTTGTATATGGTCTAGAATGGTGAAAATGTGATTTCTGGTATGTGAAGTAATGTGATAAATTAATATGTATCTAGGATTTGTATAGCGCTCCTAATGTTGCGTGTTATTGTTTTTATTTTTTGGTGTGAAGAGGGAAATTCACTTGAGGGAGTTCTGTGTAGTGGTTGTCACTTGAGTACTTTTCTTAGATTGGGCCTATTAGATGATGATTGGAATGTCATGGACAGTGCCGGCCTGTGGCACATAGAATGGATGGGAGATGTGCCCCACAATATGCCCATGTTGACTACATTATGCGAGATATGGTGTGTGGATACGTGTATATTTTGGTTGCCTACGGGGGAGATGACAGTTATTTTGAAGGATGTGTATCGTATATTGTGATTGCTAGTTATCAAGGAGAGAGTACAAGTTATGTCGTTAGAGGACATGGAGAGATAGATGCGAGCTGCGAGATGGTATTTTGTGGGGACTCAAGTACCTACTGAGGCTCATATCAGTCTAGCTATTATCTTACGATCTAGGGTTCCACACTCACAGAATTTCATAGCAGTTGTGATTGCTTCATCTATAATAGTGGAGGGAGGAGGTGTAGGCATCTTATATAAGATGCATGATATATGCGTGCGAATAGAGAAGGGTATTAGATACACATGTGCACAGTGTGTGTTGGCCCACCTATACAAAGATCTATACTGATTTACTCACGATGATCATGGTGGTGGGATAGGAGCCACTACACCATTACACATATGGGCTTACAAGCATATAGCTATGTTGATACCAATTAGACATCCATGAGGAGAGTGGGCAAGGCCAGAGATATATGTGAGGAGGCGGATTAATATTCGTGGGCGTAGGATGGACACAGATACCTAAAGGGCACTGATAGATAGGATGGGGCCCGAGGTAGTTACATGGAGGCCACACCATAATTATGGGGGATGGCCTGAGGATGTTAGATATTTGTGGTGTATTCGGAGGACTATGTGGCTAGAGGATCAATTTCCAAGTGTGGTCAAGATGTTTCAGGTAGAGAGAGTATCGCAACAGTTTAGCATGGCTTGGGATGTGACCCTAGATTCATATATATGGTTAAGAGTTATCAGATCACCTAGGAGGGCCAGAGCTATACTAGGGCCCACAACAGAGAAGCTAGTACCTCCCGGGCTAGATGAGGTAGACGCGGTGATAGAGTCGATAAACTCGGATGATGCGGGTTGCATAGAGGAGTATCACGCATGGTGGGCGGCACACTGGTGGGTATTGTTATTCCCATTATTTACAGGTCTAACGAGGTTACCGCATGGTGGATGAGATGGGAAGCCCATGCCCCCGATGATGTGGCAGAAATTGTAGCTAAGTGTGATTATTTGTACAGTTATCTTGCATAATTTTTTATTTATAGCGATAGTTATCAAATTCGTTGTGTTATTTGTTTTGTAGGTGATGTGTATTGGTCCCTAATAGTAGACACATTTATCCACACATTGACACAGAATCTGCAGATAGATGTATTTGGTGGAGGTATAATTGAGCGTGTGGATGATATCGTGGGCGAGCATACCTATTTGTTTGATCTTGTGGCCATATCAGCAGCAACGTGCACTATATTGCTAGGTAAGAGGGAAGAGGCACGTGAGGAGACTCGACGAGCCAGAGAGGCAATAGATGGTGGTCCACTAGCACGAGATGTTTTCACATGATATGTGGATTTGAAATGTAAATTTTCCAAGCATTCTATGGAGATTACCTTATTATGGAGCCAAGTCGAGAGGTATCGAGGCCGTGAACAATGACATAGAGTTAGTGCCAAGGCATCTAGTTCTAAGGCTTTCACAGTACCTGAGAGTGATAATGATGATGAAGTTTGACTTGGACTAGTGTATATGATGTAGGGGAGTTGACCACCCAGTGATGAAAACATTTTTTTAATGATGGTCACACCTAATATATATATATATATATATATATATATATATATATATATATATAATATATATATATATTATATATATATATATGTATATATGTATGTATGTATGTATGTATGTATGTATGTATGTATGTATATATATATATATACATACATATATGTATGTATGTATATATATATGTATTGTATATATATATATACATACATACATATATACATAATATATATATATATATCCATATATATATATACATACATACATACATATATATATATACATACATACATACATATATGTATATATAGTATATATATACATACATACATACATATGTGTGTGTGTGTGTGTGTGTGTGTGTGTGGGAATATTTTATTGGTATATGATGAGTTTGTTTTGTTGTGCATTGATGTTGTAATATGATCGATGATGTATGATTTAATGGTTATTATTGTAGAGTATGTAATGTGTTGTATATTTTGTGTGTTTTTTGATGTAGACTTGCATTAGGAAATTGAGAAGGGTAGAAAAAATGTGTAATGTGAATGATGATAGATAAAAATTGCAATGTGGTAAATGAGATGAAATTTATAATGCGTACTCAATGAAATATCGATAGTAAGATCAATGAAAAATTGTATAATTGCAAAACTAATGTGTTTTAATGAATGATAATGTGATGTGATCGCAAAATGTTAGTATGATGTAACTAGGAGAAAGATTAGCAATGCCCCCCAACATGTATAGGAATAGGCTCATTTACTTAAGATCCCTTAGCAGTCAAGAATGAACCGCGTAAGCAAGAGTTCTTCATCTAGAAATGATTGATTATGCTAGATGAAACAACGAAGCATGTGATGAGAGGTTTTTAAAAAAATCCCTCAATAGTTGTGTAACAAGCATAAGAACACAAGTGTGTCATTGGGGGGTAAGGTGATATGAATCACCTACTAGAGACTGAGGTGACGTGAAGTGGTGTAAGCATTGTTATCTCAATTATCGGTGCCCAGAAAAAAATTGGATCACCCACGACCCCGTGCAGAAAGAAATTCAAAAAATGGTTCCGTCGAATGAACCCACGCTTCAAATCCAACAAACAGTGTACAGGTGGGTTCTAAAATGGAATAGTAGGTTCAGGGAATAGAAGACAATGTCAAAGAAACAAGAGGCTCAAAGGAAAAGTAACGGCAAAGGTTTGAAGTATTCAGGCTCTGTAAAGGACTCAGAACGAGCCCCAAAATTGGCTAAGTATAGAGAGTCAATGGAGGGTGCCAAGTGTCTCAACGGCGTACATTCAAAAGTAGGACCCTGAGTAGACACTCAAATGAGCATGGTCTCGCCACATAGTCCAAATTAAAAAGGTGGGACATAGTGGGCCCAAAATTGGTTAAGTATAAGAGTGCATGTGGAAGGTGCCACGTGTCTTAGTGACGCTCCTTCAAAGGTAAAATCCAAAGCATGTTTTCAAATGAGTGCGGGCCTTCCATGTGTCCCAGGTCCAAAAAAGGGACAGAGTTAAGGGTTGAATAGTCAAATCAGAGGCAGGCCAGCGGAAGGAGCCAAGTGTCAACACGGTGCTATTTCAAAAGTAAAATTTGGGGCGGGTTTCCAAACACACGTCAGGCCTCCACATTTCTAAGGTCAGACTTTTGGATCTACTAAGCAAAGAGACTGACGCAAAATATGAAGGAACACAGTAGATCCTACAGAAGCCACCATGTGTCAGTATGGCACTATTTCAAAAGAAAAATGTGGGGGTTGAATCTTCAAGGTGTGTGAAGCTACCACATGGACTCAGTATGGATAGACTCTTTCAAATATTGCGCGCATGTGGCCCTAATCTTCAGATGGTCATATCTTTTTACTGGAAACTCATATTTCAGTGGGAGAAGACTTTTTGGAAACATCTCAAAACTCTCTATGCCATGGAAACATAAAATATCATTCTTAATAGGCTTTACTGGGTAAAAATTTGGAAAATATCTTCAAGGCCATTAATACAAAATCTAATTTCTTCAACTACAAGATTAGATTTTATCCATCCTCCATTTCTCTTTCTTAGCATGCCAAGTAGACATAGGGAACAAGAATTTGATAGATTGTGGGTGGATTTTAGAGGTGCACTAATTTATGGTTGTTTATATTTCAAATCAAGATTCAATACATATCTCAAGGTGGTTGAAGCAGGATGTGAATTTTTCCCTCCTCTCTCTCATTCTTCCTATATATTATAATGAAGGGGCATATTCAAATGGTTGGTTGTTGTTTCTTCTCTTCCCCCCTCTCTCTTTCTTCCTTAGGGTAGAATTTGGAGTCTAAGCCTCCTCCCATGGCTCTTTAATGGCATTTTCTTTCCTCTTTCCCACTGATGATGTACCATGTAACTTTTTGGAGGAATAGAATTTGTTTTGTGATGGATCTGTCCATCCTTGGCTCATTTTATCATCTCTTCTTACCTCTCATCATTGCAGGGTATACTATGCATATTCTGATGTTTGTTGCAAGTCCTGGGATTTGTGCTTAATGGGTTTTGAATTGGTGTTCTATGTGAAATCTATCTCTTGTCTGTGGTGCATTCTGTCCACCCTCTCCTTTACTCACCTCTCTCCACTTCAGACAGTCAGATCTATGATTTAACCACTTCCTTTTCTGGTGTATCACCTCTTAGTGTAGGATCTTTCACCCTCTCTCTCTCTCTCTTTGTCCCTTGGGAACGGTTAGATTAGGATTAGTTAGGTTCTTCTTACACTGGAGTATCTTGTGGCGGGTATATTAGGAAGTAAGAACCATCTTTCTTTAGAGGTCCATCTCAGGTTTTGCAAGTCCCACAACTTGAGAGATGGTCACATGTTGTGCAATCACACCGAATGCCCCACTTCCCAATCAGTCCATTCATGGGTGCTATGATTCTGCACTAATAAGTTTGGCACACCTGGTGGGACACTGAGGTTAGATTGTTCATCTTTCCAAGGTGTCTCATTACAAACAATAAATCATAAGCCATCGTGTGACCACACTAAAATTTTTGGCATGCCTGGTGGGATAGGTCTGAAGCACCTTAGCACTTCATCTTAGTAGGTTGGTGTGTTCCTATTAAGGTTCAACCTTTTGAGTCACATGCAAACACAAATGATGACTTTATCTGGTCAAAAACCCCATCTGTGAAGTTGCAGACCTTTTCCATCCATTTCCACCCATCTTCATTCACTTTTCTTTCAATATCTCCCATTTTTCTTCTATTTCATGAAGTTCTGCAATCATGACTTCATTCTGTTCATGGAATTCACACTTACAATAGCAATTCAATCCACCTCCAATGCATTTCCCAACTCTTTCAGATCAGTATTATTATCAGATCCAAAATAATCATGCTTACCCACATGAGCATTTCCAAAACTAGTTTGGCTATGGAGCTTATCAAGAACAAGGGTATGCATAAAATGAAAACAATCAAATGGAAGAAATTAATCTAGTGGAGAAGATTCAAAAAATGGAGGTAGGCATGGTTCAGTTTAGGGATATAGCACAAATGAATGCATTCAAGATTGGTTGCAGCACACCTTTTCCATGGGAAGGCCCTTTTCTAAGACATTATAGCCCTCAAGAGAAGCTTGACTTTATGGTTGAAGTGTTTCCTCAAATTACACTATGTATTGAGGATATTGAGGCATACGAGGAAAAGTGCAAGAAAACCATGTCAATGGGTAAGTCAATCACTAACTCCCTCCCCTTCATTTTCTCTTTCTCAAGCTTTATCATTTCAGTAGTGTCAAGAGTGAAGCCCCTCAGTGGCTGCCCCAAGTATTGTTTTCTCTTCTCCGTCTCCTGATCTTCCACCCCATATCAATTCTTTGGCCCTTTTCCCTTCCAAGTAATCATTCCCTCTAAATAAATAATAATTTCCACTTCCCTCACCACCATAAACAATTACAAAGATGGTTGAAACCCCATCCACCCCTCCTTTTGTATTCCCAATTCCATGTGGGGAAGGGACTCAAGAATCTAGTCAAGGAGAACAACAGGAAGAGGAACCTAACAGGGAAGAAAAGATAGAAGATCTAAAGCATTCGACTTCTAGGTTTGGGTTTACAAAGACCCCCTTGATGGTCAAGCCAACAAAGGAGGTCAAGATTGAAGAGACAATGATGGCTGAGGCTGAGTTTATAGTAGAAGAAGAAGAACAACAAGAAGGAGAAGATCAATAATCTATTTTATCTAAATGTAGTGTCCATAATGGCACTTTTTCTGAGGATAATGTTGATCCAACCCAAGCTGCACAATCAGTTATGAAGGAAGAGGAATAATCAGCTCCAAGTCCAGTTAAAGAGGAGCATATGAAAAATGACCAAGATAGATTCAAAGGACACTGGATCATGAGTAAGTTGTACAAGAGATTATAGAATCCTCTACCATTCAAAATCTCCAAAATTCTGATTTTTTGGAAGATCCTGAACTCACTAGCTTCATGTTTGAAGATAAAGCTTCATATGGTGAAGATAATGAAGATTTTAAAATCACCAAGTAGGGGGGAGAGACCTTGTTATAGAAGGAAAATAAAGAGTTTGATTTCCTATTAGACTCAAAAGAAAGTTTTGATAAGAAGGAGCCAGTTGAAATTGCAATCTTTTCTCCCCCATCATTCATTCTTCAACTACAAAAACCTATTGCCATGAAAGAGAACATGCAAGCACAACCTGTTGTTTGTAATATGCCTCCTGAATCAAAGTTGGAATATTTTGATTTCCAAAAGTCACGCCTATTACAAAGGAAGAGAAAGAGTATGAGGATATCATTCCTCTCATACCATCCATCCAAGAAGGTCCACAAAATACTCCATTTTTGGAGTTAAATTTTAGAACAATGGGCACCATCCAAAGCATCAGACCTTGCCTAATCAAGTACTTGGCTTCATTGGAGCAAAAGGGAGAAGCCAAAACTAGTCATGCCTACTTCAGGGCATGAGGATTGAGTTTCAAAGCACCAAGGTTCACCATCAGCACCTATAGGAGTCCAATACCAATAAACTTGAGGAGGTGTTTTTTGTTCATGTTGATACCTTGATGATTTGGGTGGACGACTGGCTTATAGTCATTTTTTCACTCATACAGGCAGCTGGATTCAGTGTCAAATAATTTTCATGGCTTCCCCTTTTGAGAAACGGAAGCTACTTCTCCCTTCTTGGAGTAGGATTTGTTTAGCTTATTTCTCTCTAGTTAGTGTAGGAGTAGGTGTAGTAGTACGTTTGCTTTCAGTAGAAAAAGTGCTTGTGCAAACTCTGCATGTCTCATTTGAGGCATGTATGATTTTTGTCTTTATACATAAGTTTTGTTCCTATTTCTCTAGAGGTGCATGAGGCCAGGACCTTCATTATTCATGACAGAAGACCCATAGTTATCTGTAACATTTGCTAATTTAAAAATAAAACAAATGCAGAGCAACTAAATTTTTTTTCGAGACAATCTATCTCTGGGGCAGATTCAGGGTCACCAAGTGCAAACCGGTCGGGCTCGGGGATAATATTTTCAAAGAAAAAAGATCAATACTTAGGATATCATTCTTGACTCCATGCCCAATGGATGCTTCAAGGGTACTGGTCCCTTCATCTAGTAGGTAGATGTCCCAATGAGTCACCAATTGTTATCTCAATTTTGACCCCCGGTAAAATTGGATCACCCACTACCCCGTGTAGAAATAAATTCTAAAAATGGTTCTGTCAAATGAGCCCACACTTAAAATACAATAACCAAGTTACAGGTAGGTTCTAAAATGGAGTAGGAGGGTCAAGGAAGGAAGAAAATAGTGTTAAAGAAACAAGAGGCTCAAAGGAAAATAAACCGTGAAGGTTCAAAGTTTTCAGGCTCTGCGAATAGTTCAGAATGAGCCCCAAAAATTAGCTAAATATGGAGGGGATAGTGAAATATGCCAAGTTTCTAAATGATGCACCTCAAAATATTAAATCCCAAGATGAATACCCAAACAAATGCCAAGCCTCCATGTGTCTAGAGCCCTAAAATTTTCACCGGCCATTGAATATTCTTCGAATTAGTGGAAGGTGCCAAGTGTCATCTTGGCGCAATTTCAAGATGAGAGCCTGAGGCGGAGACTCAAACATGCACTAACCCTCCATCTGGGCCAATGGTCAATAGAGGTCAAATTCAAAAGTGAGAGAAGGCCCAAAATGATTAAGTATAAGAGTGCAGGAAAAAGGTTCCACGTGTCTTAACGACGCTCCGTCAAAGGTAAAAATCCAAAGCGGGTTTCCAAACGAGCGCCAGGCTCGCCACATGTACTTGGTAAAAAAAAAGGGACAAATTTAGGGGTTGAAGAGTCAAAACAAAGGCAAGTTGGCATAAAGATCCAAGTGTCAACATGACACTATTTGAATAGCAAAATTTGGTGCGGGTTTCCAAACAAGCGTCAGGCCTCCACATGTCCAGGGTCAAAATTTTGGCCCCACCATTAAAGATATTGAGGCAAAATATGAAGGAACACCATGGAGTCCATGGAAGCCACCATGTGTCAGTCTAGTTCTATTTCCAAAGTGAAAGGGATGGGATGAATCTTCAAGGTGCACGAAGTTACCACGTGGACCCAGTACAGACAAAATCCTTCAAGTATTGCGTGCCTGCGAACCCTAATATTAAGATGGTCATATCTTTTGACTGGAAAATCAGATTTGGGAAGGAGAAAACTTTTTAGAAATGTCTTGACACCATCTATGCCATCGAAAAATAAAATATAATTCTTAATAGGATTTAGTGGGTAAAAAATAGGAAAACATCTTCCTGGCCATTAATATAGAATCTGATTTATTCAACTACCAGATTAGATTTTATTTGATCCGTCGTTCTTCTTCCTTAGCACCCCAATAAGACATAGGGAATCCTGAATTGACATATTGTGGGTGGATTTGAGAGGTACATTTATTGATAGTGGTTGAAGCTTTCAAAGAAGGATACAATGCATATCTCAAGGTGGTTGAAGTAGGATGCAAATTTTTCCCTCCTCTATCTCATTCTTCCTATATATTGTAATGAAGGGGCATATTCAAATGGTTGGTCGTTGTTTCTCCTCTGCTCCCTCTCTCTTTCTTCCTTAGGGTAGAATGCGGAGTCTAAGCCTCCTCCCATGCATCTATAATGGATTTTGATTTCCTCTGGCCCACTGATGATGTACCGTATAACTTTTGGAAGCAATATAATTTGTTTCATGATGCATTTTTCCACCCTTAGCTAATTTTATTGTCTTTTCTTACCTCTCATCATTGCAAGGTATACTGTGCATATTTTGATGTTTTTCTCAAGTCTTAAGAGTTGCGCTTAATGGGTTTTGAAGTGGTGTTATGTGTGAAATCTATATCTTATCTATGGTGCATTTTGTCTACCCTCTCCTCTGTTCACCTCTCTTCACTTCACGAATTCGGATCAATGATTCAACCACTTCCTTTTCTAGTGTATCACCTCTTAGTGTAGTCTTTTTCACCCTCTCTCTTGTTGTGTCCCCTTGGAATGGTTAGATTAGGATTATTTAGGTTCTTCCTGCACTAAAGTAGCTTGTGGCAGGTAGATTAAGAAGAAAGAAACCGGCTTTCTTTGGAGGTCCATCTAAATTTTTGCAAGTCCCACATCTTGAGAGATGGTCCCATGTTGTGCAATACACCGAATACCCCACTTCATGCCCGGGCCATTCAAGGGTGCTGTGATTCTTCACTAACAAGCATGTGGGATGGAAGATAATTAACTAAAATTAACTAAACTATGTAGTATAAAGATAGTTAATCTAAGTTATGAACAACTATAAATTAAGTAAAAAAATATATCAAACAGTATGTTAATGATCTAAGAAAATATGCAAAATGAAATACTAAACCCTAATGTGCAAGAGAGAAGAGGAAATAACTTGGATGATAACAGACACTTCTCAGATAGTGTCGTAGCAGTAACTGGAGAAATTATAAATAGGAACAATTGTGTTGGGGTTCCGTAAAGGGGAGATCTGGTGATATGGCTAGACTAGAGTGCCCGGGAGAGGAATGGGGCATCCATGAGCACTCAGGGAAGCAAAACAGGTGCCCTAGTCTAGTAAAAAGGCCTGGAACAGGTCTTCACAAGTCCTGGAGATGACTGATAACCTTTTTTGTCTGTCACATTAGTTTTCATGTACTGTGTTGAATGCTCCAAATATTCCAAGGGGAATAATAACCTGTAAAATACCAAAAAGAAGTATTAAAACCCTAAAAAAGGAAAGATGCAAATGAATGGGTTAGATTGACCTCAACTCCACAAAAGTGGCTTACTAACTGAGTGTTTCACTACATTTCGAACTCGGATGTAGTTCTTGTGAGTGTGTGCATGTCGTGCCCTAGGTGCTCTTGTGTCAATCACACTTTTTTAAGTAACGAGCAATATCTAAATGTAGAAAATGTAATAGAATGTGTGCATAGAATAGAATATAATCCCTCTCCTAATGAAGTGTGATGCATATGTCCTAGCTTGTGCCTTGATAATGAAGCTATGTGGATGTAAGTGATCTCCAATATAATAGATGGATGCAACTCTAGATGGAGTGATAGTAGTAAGTGATTCTAGGTCCCTCATTATGGTCTCATAACTTTATATTTATAGGTTTCTCTTGATCTAATTTTGTAATTAACCCCAAAAAGGACAACCACAAGAAAGATAAAGATGAAAAATGGCTAGAAGAGGCCCAAAAAGTGACAAGAAAGTGTAAAAATGGTGGGGCACCCCTGTTGGGATCAGGGAACCCCAGTACTAATCTAGGCACCCCAATCGAGACTAAAACAACACAGAATGTCAAAAAATGGTTGGGAATATGGGTGTAATAGATCAAAAATTATGAAATAAAATAAACAAAATGGTCAAAGGATAGGGCTTAATTAGTGCTTTCTTCACTCAAGAACCTTCTAAATAGTAGTATGAGACCGGGATAAATAAATGTCTAAAATGCATGATTTTATGACTAAATTTTTCCCCCACTTTATGTTGTTGATTGGAAATCTCGGTAACATAAAGTAGATAGAGATGCGCACCTAATGCTAACGTAAAATGATGAAGGTATACTGAAGGACTAGACAAAGCATGGAATGATAAAAATATGGAGGAACGTGGAAACTAAAGATGAAAAAATACGTAAAGAAAAAGTGATGAGAATGAACCTAAGGTGGAACGCGTGTGTATTTGTTGTAGTGTGTAGTGTACCTACATAGTTAGGAAAGCATGTGTGATGTCATGGAATATTGTTGTTGATGTTGTTGTTTTCATTGCCCCCATTTGACTGTTTGTTTCTCATATAGAAGGACCTGCAAGGAGAAAATGATCAAGTAATCAAATATGTATGTATGTAAGTGTAAAAAACTATGTAAAAGACACATGTGTATGTAAATGTAAAATACACAAATGTAAATGGAAAATGTAAATGTAAATGTAAATGGAACATGTGCACCTAATCCACATCGAGAGAAAAACTATAGAATGATATCTTGTGGTGTGAGTTTTTTGGATGATCTCATGACATAGGCCATATAAATGTAGGGAGGTAATGCTCTGTATCCTCCAAACTCTAACTATTGATCTGAAATGTATGTAGAGATCTTTGTATTGTCCTAGTTTTTTGGGTGATCTGATGTCACTGGCCGAAGTAGTGTAGAGAGGCACACCCACTGTAACCTCCAATCTTGTAATTGCTTCCCATAAATGTTAAGGACACCATGTCCTGTAAAATAAATTGTTTATGGGGTTCATAGACTGGTCTAAACCCACTCGATGTATGTAACCCATAATGTCAAGCATGCAAAGTGCACTAAACTGAATCGGTGTAAATATGCTATGTTAGTATGTAAAACCCTCAAATGATGCCCCTCTCTCTTTGGGGGCACATGTGACATTTTTGATAGGATACATGCGGCCCAAAAAGAGGACCAACTGCATGTACATTGCAACCTTGGAAATTGCTTGGCAAAAACCAAAGCATGCACAAACTAGAAGGCTAGCCAAAGACAAGTGTAAAAAAATATGTATGCATATGGAAAATAGTGTGTAGTATATGCAAACAGTGTAAAAGCTACCAAGAAATGTATTAAACATGCAAGAAGACAAAGTAAGTTGTAAAAAGCAGGCTGCAAACATGGGACATCACTCATAATGTCGCAAGACATGCAAGGCCATCATGGCTGCAAACAACAAACAAGTGTGCACACCAAACATAGGCCAAGGCCTATAAACAATGGCAGACAATAGTAGATAATGTAATCAAACAAGAATGGAAAAAAAAATCCCTACCTAACCAATGTTGCACATGAAGCACCCATTATCATGTTAGAAAGATAACTAGTATGTCAAAAGCGTGTATAAGTAAGTAATGTAAATTGCTAGGTACAAAATGAAACAATAGCACCTGGAAGAGATGAATGTGGATGCCCCCAGTGACTAGTGTAGGAAGGGTAGAAGGAAAACATTCAAGCTACACATACAAGACATGTATCTATGATCACAACTAGAACAAGGTGTTAACACGCATGTGTGGATGGTATAGATAATGTTGGTGTGAGTTATCCTATGTGTCCTCCTCACATATTGGAGGGTCATCTCACATGGGTTAGGTTTAGGGTTAGGTTTAGGGTTTGCTATTGATTCATGCACTAGGGTTACTCAGCACCCTATATGTACTCTCTTACTATTCATTTATGAGCATTCCAAGACACTCCATTGTCTTTTCCTTATGAGTAACTTTGTTTTTGTTTTGCAAATCTTCCATTGTTGATCGATCCTTGTGATTACGTTGGATCCATTCGATTCCGTTGGAGTGCAAAATCTTCATGGTGCATCATTTCCGATATAATTCTCGTAGTCTCTTTCAGATAATGACATATAAGAAATCAATCTAACATCTGTCGTAAAGTGTCCATGTAAAAAAATAGTAAACAAGTGTAAATATCCCCAAGGCAATGTAATATGTTGTGGATGGATGGAGTGGAATGCAAAATGGAGTGGTAGGAGCGTCGTGCCCCCTGAGTGGATGAAAATATATGTAGTGAGGTTCATTTTTTTCCCTCTTAGTAGTTAATAATTAACCGTAAACAAGAGTACGTCATCAGGAAATGGTCAAGTGGTGTGCGTAACGTGTCTAGAACGTAATGATAAATATGTAGATGTGTAATGGTGATGATATGTGACATATAAAGAGATGTGCATGGACCTTATAGCCTAATTGTATACCATGATGAGATGAATTGTTGAGTGATGATTTATCCCTAAGCGTATATCACTACATGATGATAAAGTAAGAGTGACGATGTAGCCTATTACGTATGTCACTATAATATGATTGGATGAGTGATGATTTAGCTTTAAGTGTATATCACTACAAAATGAAAGGAGGGTGTGGTGATGTAACCTAAGGTGTATACCACTATAAAATGATAGAATGGGTGACAATTTAGCCAAAAGCATATGTCACAACAAGATGAATGGAGGGATTGGTGATGTAATCTAAGGTGTATACCACTACAAGATGATAGACTAGGTGATGCTTTAGCCTAAAGTGTATGTCACTAGCCTAGAAATGTCGCATGGTGAGATGTCAAGTAGTACATGTGTAAGGTCCATTTGATTTGTAAACCCCTAGGCATTCGAGTATGGACCAAGGAACTAAAGTGTGTCATCAGGTAATGAGTGTAGCACGAAGAAGACAATGTAGTAATGATAAAATTTGACCATGTGATGAGTGGAATATGCATTTATGCAATGTGTAAAATGCAATGCGAAAAATGTAATATGTGTTAAATGTAATGTATAGAGTGTTGTATAGTGTGTGTATATAGGCTAGTAATGTAGGATGTAAGAGGATGCAATGCTAGACTCATATATAAGGAATATTAGGATAACATGTAGAATGTGTGCATAAATGTGTAGTGTAATATGTATGGTATGTAGATAAATGAATAATGCAGTATGTAAGATTAGTAGTGTAGGATGTAAGACGTGTAGACAAGGGTATATGCATGATGACGACTAGCATGATGTATGATGTATAAATGTAAAAATTTTATAGACTATATATATAATGTATGGTGTATGACGCGTAAGGTGCAATGCAATGTGTAATGCCTATAGTGCAGTGTGTGAGGTTCATGTGTAGTAATCCCTTAACAATCAAGTGTGAACCATAGCACTAGAGTGTGTCATCGGGTGGTGATGTTATAATGTATAATGAATATGTCTAGTGTGAGAATATGAATGTATAAGAATGTAAAATATGATGATGATAACTATGCTAATACGAGGTGGGGAGGATGTGAAGTGTTATGCCCCCCAAGTGTGTGTGATTGCTAAGAATATGATGTAGTACTATACAACAAATGAAGGGTAGGTATAAGATGCTAATGTTATGAAGGAGGGGTGTAAACTACTATGCCCTTGAATAAATGTGTGATGAAATAAGCTATCATATAATTTCATCAAAAATATCATTGCTCTCATGTTCATATCTGAATGGGTAAGCATTAGTAACATGATAAGCAATAGTATTGGGTGGGTCACATAATAAGCCATTAAGACGTAAGTTATACATGCCCATAGCATACTCCTCATTAGTTAATAAAGAAATTGGATATCCTTGTGCATACCAACGAGTGATATTTTGAGTGTGTCCTAGGAAAGAGCTATTGCAAATGAAAACACGTTCAAAGGGCATAGAAAACAAAATGTCTATATGATCCAAATCTAGTGTACCACCAATATAATCAAGCCATGATTGTCTTAATGTAAGTGATAATGAGTGAGGATTATGTGGTAAATGGATTGTAAGATGAAATACATGTAAACCGTAAGCAGCGGTGATACACACAAAGCCATAAGAAATATGAAGAGCACATGATGTAGGATAGAGTTCCTCAAAATAAAACCCTAAGTGATCTAGACCCTCATGTGTACATATAGTTTCATCACATGTAGGATCAAATGGAATGTGTTCTGAGTATGATTCATTCATGAAAAGTGTGTAAGTGAATAGTAGGTGTGCTAAGGTAGGTAGTGTATGTAAAGGTGGATGTGATAGAGTGATGTCCATAGACTAGAAAAGCCTTTGATACGGAATCATAGCAATAATAATAGCAGGTAGCATAGAATAAATTGCATCTATCATGAAAATATTATTGTACAATGGTGGTAGGTGAGGTGATCCTTCTAGAGGTTGAGGCTCATCCATAGTGTATGTGTGTGGAACAAGAAGACTAGTATGAGGAGCATGGTCACAATATTGGAATGGATCAAAGTCATGAAGGATAGTATGCTCAACACCTTCATGTACAAACTTAACACAATGATTGACAATAGAGGAAATGGCCTGCATATCATGTAGCCATGGTCTACCTAATAGACAATTGTAAGAGATAGGAGGGTCGTTCATGAAAAATAATGTGTTGACAGCTTTAGGTCCTACAATGATGGGTAATGTAATATGACCAAGACATGGACCAATAAAACCATCATAATCATGTAAGGAAATAGAAGATGGGCTAATGGCAGAAGCGGAAAAACCTAAGGCCTTAAGGAAGGACATAGAGAATAGGTTAAGTTCATATCCATTTGTTATTAAAGTTTGTTTGACTGCTATATTATAAATACAAAAGATGATGTGCAATGTTGGGTTGTTATCAAAAGCATTACCATTGGTAGGAAGAGGAGACTGAAATGCGATATGATTAGAGAATGCATTGTCAAAGACTCGATAAAGAGAGTCAAAGTGTGAGTGAGGAGGAATGTGAGTAGTGGCTAGAAGATGTTGGATTCTAACCCTAAGGTCAGGATGAAGAAGCAAGAAATCAGTAATAGATATACTCATGATGTCTGAAAACAAAGGAAATCCCTATAAGGTGCAATGAATAAGGAGCACATTCACCAAAATGATTAACTAAAATTAACTAAACTATCTATTATGAAGATATTTAATTTAGGTTATGAATAGTTATAAATTAAGTAAATAAATGCAGCAAATAGTATGCTAATGATCTAAGAAAATATGCAAAATGAAATACTAAACCCTAATGTGCAAGAGAGAAGAGGAAAGAACTCAGCTGATAACAGACGCTTGCCAAGCAGTGTCCCAACAGTAACTGGAGAAATCATAAGCAAGAATGACTGTGTCGGGGTCCCACAAAGGGTAGATCTAGGTGATATGGCTAGACTAGAGCACTTGGGAGAGGACTTGGGAGCCCATGTGTGATCTGGTAAGTAGAACAGGTTCCCTGGTTTGGGAAAAAGGGCTAGAACTAGTCTTCACAGGTATTAGAGATGACTGATAACCTTCGCTATGTGTCACATTATTTTTCTTGTAATGTGTCGAATGCTCTAAATATTCCAAGGGGAATAATAACCTGTAAAAGACTAAAAGGAAGTATCAAAACCCTAAAAAAATAAAGAATCAAATAAATGGGTCAGATTGGCCTCAGCTGCCATAATAGTGGGCTTGCTAACTTAGTGTTGCATGACATTTCAAACCCATATGTAGTTCCGCTGAGTGTGTGCATGTCGTCCCCTAGGTGCTCTTGTGCTAGTCGCACTTTGTGAAGTAGTGAGCAATATCTAAATGTAGAAAATGTAATTGAATATGTGCATGGAATAGAATAGAATCCCTCCCCCTATAAAGTGCGATGCAGATGTCCTAGCTTATGCCTTGATTATGGAGTTATGTGGATGCAAGTGATCTCTAATACAATTGATGGATGCAAATCTATATGGAGTGATAGTAGTAAGTGATTCTATTTCCCTCATTATGGTCTCATAACTTTATATTTATAGGGTTCCCTTGATCTAATTTCGTAATTAACCTCTAAAATGTCGACCATAAGAAAGATAAAGATGAAATATGGCTAAAAGAGGCCCAAAAATTGGCGGGAAAGTGCAAAAAGAGTCGGGGTGCCCCTGGTGGGACCAGAGAACCCATGGGCACCCCAATACAAATTGGGATGCCCCAGCCAAGGCTAAAATAACATGGAATTTCATAAAATGGCTGGGAATATGGGTGCAATAGGTCAAAAATTACGAAATAAAATAAATAAAATGGCCAAAGGATGGGGCTTAATTAGTACTTTCTTCACTCAAGATCCTTTTAAATAGTAGTATGATACTGGGATAAATAAATGTCTAAAGTGTATGATTTTCTGACTGTAACACCCTAATTTTGTAAGTTATCTTGGTGATTATTTTTCATACTGTTGTATCTGCTGAAATGAAGGCAAGCATGTTAATATATATTTTGATCTTAAGGGAATGTGTTGCAAAATCTGGATTCTTGCATGCTATAATTTATTTGCATGGGACAGCAGTTATTGTTGCCTGTATGTTACTGATGTGACGACAAATTGTCGTATGCTTGCTGAACTCTTTATGTTGTGGCCTTCTTGTAATCGCTTTGTCGATTTACTCTTGAACTGAATTGAAGGTTAATATAAATGTGCAGCACCTGATTACAGGTATGAACAGTTGGCACGTAGATGCCAACGGAAATGGGTTCGATTCACGAACCATACACTGTCGTAACGTGAGACCCCGTAAGGCAAGGAATGCTGGGATACGGGTGGCTCGGGCATGTTAACAAAGGACAGAATGTCCTGCACAGTGTTGGAATTAGAAGTCAGTCAAGAAGACTTGACAGGATTGAAGGTGGTTAGTGTTAGGTGTTAGAGGGAATTAGATCCTAATCTAATCCTAAGCTCTACCTTACATCCTAAACTACTATCCTAAGTGGATTTTTAAATTATATAAAAAAAAGGGTGGAAATAAACCTAAGTTCTATTAACCTAAAGACTAGGCTATGACCTAGGTCGAACACTAATATGAATCCTAAACTAATCCTAACCTAGAAGGGCATGCGCAGACCCTTGGGGGAAGAGGATAAGGATGAAAGGGAATTAATGGTAGTTAATGTGAGTCCTTATGTGGACAGCGCCAGTTTGGCAGGAACAGGGAGAAAGATGGAGGTAGCTAGTTGGTCATGCACTAAATTTGGTTTTACATGCAAAATTTGAACTTGGGAGTTCGCCAACCCAAGTCGGCGGTGGCGTGAGAAAATAGGAAAAGGATGAGCCTTTAATGCATTTAATTTTTTTGGTCTTCGTGACCAGTCTGCCTTGGAAAGTGTATGGAGGAAATGTTGATTGTTTATTGTGTTGATTTGGATTTTTGAGAAGTTACTCTGCATTTGGTTTTTGCTTGGTTCTGTCGAACCAGTTTTATTTAGGTTTTATCACTGTTCTTTGGAAATTTGGAGGTTTTTGCTGAGCCTGAAGAGGAAAGGATTGTCTGGAAGCTCGTGTTGTCTCCGTGGAAGGAAATACCTTTGGTAGACGTGGTTTTATTCGAGTTTTGGAAAAGAAATTGCAGGTATGTTAAGCCCTTCTCTTTAAAACACTTTCTTTGTTTAAGCGTCTCATTAAAACAACCCTGCTCTTGGGTTTTTGGTTTATCTGATTGTTGTCATGTTGAGATGATTTGGGTTAGTCAATTCTTGCTGTCATTGTTTGAAATGATATGGGTGAAATTGTTTTCTTGCTATTGTGATTTGATCTGTCTTTGCATTAATTGAGTTGGAATAAGAACTTGTTGTGTTGGTTGTTGACGGTATTTGGGAATTCGAAATGGGTTTTTCTCTGATTAAATGCTATATAAGAATGGTGCAGGCAGTGTGGGTTGTTTTCATTGTTGTGCGATTGATCTTTTGTTATATGAACTTTTGTGATAAAATTGTACAGGATGTACGAGTTACTTGATGTCATTTCTATACTGAAATTTTTCTTAAAGGAAATAAGACTTTTCCTTTCCTTCTACTGTTTCGGGATTAGAAGGAAATAGCATTTTTGGATTTTAAAGGAATTGGCATTAGAGTTTTATCTGAGCATTACGATCTCGGTTAGAGGGAAATGATAGTAATGTAATTATTGTTGTGCTTCTTCTTTTATATAAATGGACGAATACAATTTGGGTATTCGTGGGAGCTAGAAAAGAAATTGTTTTTCTTCTGAACTTATAAATGATTACATTCTTTTTTATTTTGTTGTGTTTTATGGAAACGACTTGATCTTACAGTTCAGACAGTAGTCATGAAAATGAGATTGGCTTGTATTTCTGTGCATTAAATGAATTATGTTGATTCTTGCTGTGGGGGTTAGATGATTTGTTGTGTTTTATTGATGATGTTCGATCTTCTACTTCGGACTGTCTTTGTGAATACGACTTAGCTTTGGATTTCTGTGCAAAAGAATAAATGCATGGAAATGTTGTCTTGCTGTGTGGGTTTGTCTTGACTGTACTAGACTTAGGCATTTAACACCCTATACGGGTTTACTTTGATAGAGGTAATGATAACTGATTATTGCATTCTGAAGTTCTGCATATTATCATGAACTTGAAAAATGGATTTCGGGTAGAAATGTTTGTTGGCAGTGAGCTCGGTTTGGGTGTTTTATTTCATTCTGATCAAATGATGGTTTCTTACTGAAATTATAGGGAAACTAGTTCTTCCTTTCTCTGCTGTTTTAGATTTCGAAAGAAATAGTAACTGGATTTATTGAACCTTATAAGTTCAGATTGTTGGAAGTGATAGCGGTATTTAGATTATTTTTATGAGTACTGTGCTTTCTGTACAAATGAAATATTTAATTGTTTCGTGTGGTCTTCTGATCTTGGCACCGTCATTTAGAAGAAATGAAATTGGCCTGAACAATTCTTGTTGAGTCTGAAGAAAATGATTGTTTTCTTAGTGAAAGGTTAAAGGAATGAAATTTTCTCTTTTTGTTGTTTGAATTCTGGAAATAGCACTGGAAGCCTTACTGTGCTCTATGATTGGTCTTGCTGTAGGTAACAGCAATGAGTAAATTGTATTTTGAACTATATGCGTTCATGAAAATAGAAAGTCATGTGAATAATTGATTTCATGATTGTATAACTGTTATTTGGTTAAAAATACAGTGAAAGAAATATGGATTCTTCTAGTACAGTAAGTACACAATATGCATTCTTATACTATTTGTTCTATGATAAATATGATGTTGTATTAACCTGTTTTTGGGTATTCATATGAGCCTGATTTAAATGAATTATTGATAAGGACGATAAATTCTTCCTTGTTTTCATTTAAAGCTGATTATGAATGAAATTATTCTTGCTGCTGGAAAGTGAATTCCAAATGGATTTTGTAAGTTTCACTCTGAACTGTTATCTTGAATTGTGTCTCATTTGGATTCAGTTTTTAGGACAGTCATGAGGAAAGAAATAGGAATGTGGATGGATAACTTGGAAAAATGATCTTTTCTTCTTTCATACAGTTGGAAATCTATAATCGTGAAGAACGAATTTTGTATCGCTTGGGTATGAGCAACTATATGCATTGTTGTTTGCTTTCTCGTCTGTGCGTGATTGCTTGGAAATCAATGTGTTGCATGAACTAAAAGGAAAGAAATTGGTTATGTTTCAGTTAGTTTTACCCTTTGTATATATTACTAGTGAAAGGAATAGAAAGAATAACAGTTAAGTTATATCAGCAGTATGCTACTTGTATTCCTAAACTTTACAACTATTGTAATTTGGAACTTGTAACGGTTCTGTGGAAAAATAGGACAGGAATTCTTGGCTGATTGGGATGGTATTTTGATGGTTCAGTGTTATGTTGTCCCTCTTTTGATGCTGATTTTTGATTGATGCTCTTACTGTCGTTTCATAAAGTAGGGTTCTTTTATTGAGACAGTTAATTAAAGAACCTCATTTTAATGACAAGTGCTTAATATGCTCAGTCATTGAACTGACCCGTGCAAGTAATTTTGTAGATGGAAATTGATTAGAACGAAGACATGGCTATTTTCTGATGCTTCTTTTGATTATCAGAAGATGAATTGTATTGTAGTTGTTATTCCTCTACGAGGAATTGTGAAAAGAAGAAATTACATTCTTCTATCTATGAGTTGTAACGATGTTTTATATAAACAAAAGTCCAGTCAGTTGGATTGGAAAATGTATGGATTATGAAATGGATTGATGAATACAAGTGTGATATTTTAATAACTATATCAGTTTGATATTGTTGATTAAATTGGAAATAAAATGATATTTCTTGATTTGGATTTATTTAATTGTCCTTGGATGGATGTTAAAAAGGAATTGATATCTATTCTTACCTAAATGCAACTTTTAAGTTGAAATGTGCAATTAGTTCATACTTGGGTAAAGATGAATTTTTAATTGACATTAAAAGGATTAGGAAGAATATGATTCCATAACTGATAGGTATTCAGGATTAGCTTGGAAGCTAAGGAATATCAATTAACTTAGGAGTAACTGAACTTCATTTCCGAACTCCATTAATAACCTCGTATGTTAAATTCAGAAAGAAAGGATATGGGATAAATATATCCATAGCTAATGGACCTTAACTATGTAAGGTTAAGGGGAATAAAGGAATACATTTATTGGAAATTAGACCTCGTTTAGATGACGTTTAATAAGCTGGAATTCTGAATTTAGTTACAGTTGTAAAAATCTTGGATAAGTTTAATAGGTTAAACTTATCACGCCCATCGGTAACAGGCTACTTAATCCAATGATTAAGAAGAGAACCAAGTAGGAAAAAATGCAACCCTTCAGTAAGAAGGATAAGATGTAAAGAAAGCTAGAAGATGGATTTAGTCTCTCTTAGCTATGTACAACTGTAACGGGAACGAGGATAAAGGATCAGCATGGTTGCTGAAAGTTGATCTTAAATATTAAGATCTTATCCAAATCACTTGAGCAAGATGTGTACTCTCGATGGGAGGATTCCGTAGGACATTGACATACGCCAACTACAGCAAGGTGTCTTCATGAAGACAGGGTCTTCATGACGACACAATGTTATAGCTGACATATTACAATGCCCTCCCGAATTAAAACATCAAGAATACATAGGCTGAATGTGAAGTTCTTGGCTAGGGATAGGAGTAAGATCACGTATACGGAGTAACTCCGGAGGACTAAAGATAACTAGACACATGGAGTCGTGGGGAACAACATCGTATGTCTGCGTATCTTTAGTTACCAAGAGTGCCTTCCTATACTCGTTCATATTGCTAGTTGGAAATTGGAAGTTTAAATCTGACCTTAATTTGAAAGGACTGGTAGGAACCAGGAAAGACCATTCTAGATAACAGGTGAAGTGAAGTGAAGGACGTATTCCATTGATGTGTATCACATCCAGGAATATGATCATGTAAAGCATGTGAAAATCTTTGGCCAAAGTATCGCAAGTGCTGGTTGCGTTGTTCTAATCACTTAATTTAAGATGCAGGATGTTAGATGAATATCAGTAACAGATATTCAGATAGGCTTCTTAAATGGATCACTTCGATAACCGGTAACGGTTAAGATAACTTGTATATATAATATACTATGCATGAACGAACATGAAGTATCGGTTGTTGCCGAGTCATGAAATGAAGGATCATTGAAACTCCGAGCCATGAAAATGGGAGATCGGCAGTTCTTCGAGTCATTTACAGCAGCATATAGAATCTGTTATAATATTGAATGGCATTGAATGTGTGTTCCATATTGTAAATATGTGAACAGGGAACATTAGTTTTAAAAGGAAATTGTGTGTTCCAAACTGTGTTGTTTGGGCAGAGAACAATTATTAAAACTTGAACGTGTGTTTGAATTATATAATTCATAACAGAGAATGTTATACAAAAAAAAAATTCCCTTTTTCTAGTATCTTAAAATGGGGATGTTACACTGACTACAGAAGCAGCGTGAAAATATGTGCCAAACTTAATGTCATTTAGAGTTGCGAGGCGGAGGGCTATGGAATCCAATGTGAAGGAGTAGTGTGATGCGGTGGATAGGGTGAATGTGATGGATATGATGATGTAGCAGTGTATAGACATGATGGAGAGCACACATTAGTAACAAAATACGTGGTGGTGGACGCACCATAGTCCTGAGCACTAGGTGGAGAAAATGATTCAACTATAGTTGAAACTCTCTACATGAGGTAGAGGAGAGACGGATTGCTCACATGAGTAAGAACTAAATGATATGATTCCCTTATCTTCTAATTTTTACAATATATTATGAAGGGAAATATAGTCATCATCCCTATGGGCCATTTATGTGATGATAATTACAATAAGGTTGGTCATGCTGACGTTGTAGCCTAATTTTGTGGATGATGCTGGTTGGATGGTAAGGGAATTAGGATATTTTTCAAGTAAGGTAAATACAACATGTCATGAGGTCTAGCATGATCAAATAAATGCAATGGCTTACATGATATAGATGAAGTGAGAAGGAAAAATAGGCCTGTCACAGTAGAAGGAGGAGAAGTATTTTGTCATTTGTTGAGTAGGTTGAGCTTGTTTTCTTTTCTTGTGAGGAAAAGGTGGAGACTGTGTAGGATGTCTCAACCACTTTTGATGGAGGAGGAATCAGATTATATAATAGGAGTAGATTTATTTGGAGGGTCAATGGCATTTGCTAAAAGAAGATATTTTTTTAGATTCCATAGGACTTTATAGCATAGAAGAATGAATGAATCACATGTATTGTAGTGAAATATTTTTGTCTTAAGGGCATGAATCAGACCACGACTAAAAAATAAATTTATTTGTCATAGATCGATATAGGGTTGGAATATTAGTTGATGTATACAAGTATTGAACAATAATATATAATCTTTGATAGGTTCATGATGATCCCTGAGTGCGCAAATTAGGTAGTAGTGGTCATAAGTAACCTTAGGGTCATTATTTGATGATGAAACCAATGGAGGAAAGTGTCCTCCATGTCATAGTAAGTACTGATGGACCCAAAGGGGATATAAGTGTACACCATTAAAGACACATCATCAATAATACTGTATCAAAAAGGCCTTAAAGAAATAATTTATCATCAGAATAATAGGTCATAAGCCCATGCGGTAGTGTAAAATATAAGCATAAGGCGTCACTCAATACCATAAAAACATGTGAATGTAGGCTTGATAAAGTCCTTAGGAAATGAAAAAATTATGAATATTTTTAGGGACATAGGCTTACCCATATAATGATTTGTTTTCAATAGAAGCATAGTCATCCTCTACCTTATAAAATATGACACTAAATCTGAGATTCTAATTGACCTACAAAATGCATGAAAGAGAATGATATACTGTGAAGGAATAGTGGAGGATGGAAATAATTTATTAAGAGGTTGTAAATTGACATTATCTGAGTAATCATATGAATATCAAACATATGGATAAAGAAGATTTCAATGATGAGGGTACATCTAAGTAGTAGGAGTCGAAAGAAGCTATAGTAGAATATATAGATGTAATATCCATATAAGTGGTAGAACTTAGCATTGAAAACATCCCTACTATGTGAGGTGACTGATGGAAATAAATCTATATGAGAAGAAAAATGAATGGGGGTAGATGATGTAATAAGATGAGATGAAATGGGGAGGAGAATAATAAGTGA
The DNA here is from genome assembly GCA_019776745.2 of Taxus chinensis. Classification (NCBI taxonomy): domain Eukaryota; kingdom Viridiplantae; phylum Streptophyta; class Pinopsida; order Cupressales; family Taxaceae; genus Taxus; species Taxus chinensis. Next base: position 758,334,318 of record CM034152.1, on the reverse strand, counting down.
TAGATGGAGGTGACTTATGCAAACTGCTAGATGTAATTTCAAGAAGAATGCAATGATGAAATTAGGAGATGTCAAACTTGGCTAGTATGAAAATAAGGAGAACCATGGTTATCAACCACCTTATCAGTATCAGATAGAGACTCATAAATGATGAATGTTGTTATGGATACTATCAATAGGATCATCAACATAACATGAAGGAGAATGCAAGGTAGAACGAGATGTATCATGAGAAGAAATATCAGAAGTTGGAGAATCATGAGAAGGAACTATATTAGGTGGTTTCTGATGTAGAGAGAATAATCAATATACAAAAATGAGTGATTATCAATACCAAGCAAGTAATCAATAAGACAATCATCTAATATTTCCTTTAGAAAGGTCAAAAGGAGGATCACAAGTAGGTCATATAGCATTGTGTACAACGATTGAAGGTTATCATATCATCAAAAATACTAATGCCAATGTGAGAATATTCTAAACATGAGTAGGCACATATTTTTGACCATCTAGAAGTTGTTGTTTGATATGAGCTAGAATAAGAGTAGGATTACTATTAAAGAGTCCTTGAGCTCAGCAATGGTAGCGTCATCATAGATAAGGGTTAACACTTGAAATGAGACGTGATGGGAGAATAAGATGAAACTATCCTTAGCCACTAAGGTTTGAAATGGATCCCAGGGGGAAGATATTCTAAAGTATGGGTTCACCAAAATGATTAACTAAAATATGATATTATTCTATTCTAAGTTAATCTAAGAAATTTGTAACATTAATATAACTAATTAATATGAACTTAATTATGAATGATAAATAATTTTATTTGATATTTAACATGAAAGTGAAATAATTGAAATAAGAAAGATAAGGAATTAACCTGAAAAATAACTTACCTCACTGTGATTTTGGGAGCTGAAACATGACGGTGTGTAGACGAAGCAAAGTATGATGGTACAACCTAAGAAAATTGCAACATATGGAGTTTTAATTGGACTAGGGCACCTGGGAGAGGATTAAGGCATAGGCACCTGTGGGTGCACCCTAGTCTTACTAGTATGGGTGCTCTGGTCTAGCAGAATAGGTCAGGACTTGAATCTGGAAGTGTCGCTAGATCTTCACAATGTCTCGATCCTTTGTCACATGGCTTACTCGCAGTAACTTTGATTGATGTATTTCATGAACATGTAATGAAGATCTAACATGTAAAACCCCATACAAAACAAAAAAAACTCTAAAAACTAAATATGGATATGAAGGGGTCAGACTGACCTTAGTTGTCGTACATGGTTGACTTACAACTAAGTGGTTACACTACATTCCCAGACCCAATGTAGTTCTATGTGCTTTGTGTGTGCAATTATGGTGACCTAGTGCCAATGATGTAGAGATAGTGGGGCACTAGCTAGATGTAAAAATGTAAAATGGTGGATGGAATAGAACTAATACAACCCTTTCTTATGTAGTATGTGTGATGTAGTGATGTCCCAAATGCAATCCTTTTCCATAGTAGATAGCTAGCCATTGATGGTAGATAGTATCACCTATAAGACAGTAATTATGTTATGTTTATATACGGGATCTCTTGCTCAAATTTTGACACTAATGACCCGACATGCCAACTAGTGCCTAGGGGAATGAGAGAGAAAATTACAAATACCGACCTCAAAACACTAAATTAGACACAAGTGCTTCTGAGAATAGGGTGCCTAAAATAAGGACAGGGGTGCCCATGGGTGCCCCAGTTCTACCCTAGGTTCCCTAGTCAAAGACTAAATATTATAAATGACCAAATAATGACACTTGAAACTCTCTAAGAGACGACCAAAAACTGTATAAACAACTGATGACCATGCAAGAAAAGTGACGACAACAACCGACTAACTGGTGACAGGACTAATGGATGGGTCATTAATGAATACTTTTCTTACGCAAAATCCATATACAAAACAATATACTTGTTGGTATGAATGTAATAGTAAGTGCATGATTTTGTGACTACACATCCCTATCTCTTAGGGGTCAGATTTTTAGTGATCAATTATGAAATTTGAACAAGAGAAGAATATAAATATAAATTTATGTGACCAAATTAAAGGACCAAGGTCTAAGTATTTATACTATCACCTAATGTTGCCTCTCATAAGCTCTCAATAACATTTTTGCATTCATCTAACACCATCACAAGGGACAAGTGTTGGTTTTCTGCATCACACATATAGGAGGGAAGCTCATTTTATTTCATGCACATATCTATTACATTTGTTTACATCTAGCTACTTTTCTTGCTATCAAGTGTGACACACACAAGAGCCACATAGGGCATGATTCCACATGCACACACACACACACACACATAGAACTACATTGGATGTGAGATGTAGTGCAGTGCTGAATCGTAAGATCACTTGTTTGACAGTTAAGGACAGTCCAACCCCTCATTTTTCATCTTTATTTTTTATGATTTGATGTTCTTTTAAGGTTTTTGTAGGTGATCTCTTTATCACAGATTATCAATGACATCAGTGATCATAGTTCAACCATCTAGAAAAAAACAACGAGGGTTTCAGATCATCCAATGAACCTATAAAATTCATTTCTTGACCTCCTGCGTAGACCCTGGCACCCAGGAAGGGATCCTAGCATCATAGTACCAATCTAGGCACCTTGGTCCCTGCTCCTCCTACACTCCTGCACTTTTCTGGGTTCGGTTTCGAGGTCTTGTACTTGAGTTCTACCAATCTTCCACCTTCACACACTACTAAGATATTTTTGAAATCAGCTAATTATTATAACTCTCTATTTCACTTAGGGTTTTACTTCCTTTGCAGATCTGCTTGAGTCATTTCTGTACTTTTGTAATATCACCTTGTGGGATATTAAATTAAATTTTCAAATAAATCACTTCCATATGAACTTAGAAGAGTAACCCCTTTTAGGTTCACCTCAAATAACCCAATGGTGGCTTCAATACAACCCAAATAGGATTGGAGTGAGCCAAGGTAGTGGGTTATATGGGCTAACTAGTTGGAATTCAAACTTCACTTAAACCAAATTTAATTTGCAGCAATGGAAAATAAATAAATACACATGAAACCAGTTGAACTTTGAAAATTAATAACTTCTTCCAAACTCAATATTTTTTCATGAAACAACATGCAAATGAAAACTAATAATTTTATCTTTCCAACCAACTATCAAACTGATTTTTTTGACAACCAAAACCCCTTCAAATATTCCTTGAAAATATGAATAGAAGTCGCCTAGGGTTAGGAAAATTAAATAAATAATTTCCAGCCTTGTAGATGCTTCCAAAACCCTTGAAAAGTGACCCACAAATCTGCAATAAATATCTTAACACAACAGCTTGTAAACTTGTCAAAAATTACTATCAAAATAATATTTTAAATTCCCTAGCAAGTCTATTTGACAATAATTAATGTCAACAGTGAATATGGCCCAAGATATCATCAAAATAAGCACAATACACTTGGATTAACATGCAAAAAAATTGAATTGGGACGATGGAGGGAGATTCTAGTTCAAGGAAGTTTGTTAGCTTAGGGTTTCAAGGTAGTAGGGATATTAGAGGTTAGGGTGAGGACAATACGGATCTGGGGATTCTGTTCCTTTAGGTGTTTTCTTCTGAAAAACTCCCCTGCACTATGGACTTAGACATAGAGGAAGGACTTACGACACAAAGATCCATGCTAGTAAAAAAGGTGATCATGGCAAAGTTTATGGGCAATAAGATCTCTAAAGAGGGAATCTCAAGCTGGTGCAAGAGACAATAGGGTCGGGGTCTATAGGTCAGATTTCTAGCTAAGGGATTTTTCCTGGTCATTTTTCAGAGTGTGTCCTAGCAAGAGGAAACCATGCTTCAACAGGAAATCCTATTCATGGAACACAGGTGTTGGTATCCAAAATTCATTCTCCTTTTCAAGCCGAGTAGTGACATAGATTCGGCAAGGAGCTTAGAGGCAGATAGATTATAAATGTGTATCATTTTGTAGCCAGGGATGAAATCTAACTAACCCTTTGTTACTCAGGTTTGTGGAGAGATGGATAGCACCTTACAAGGATTTTATATTATCCTAACTATTTTAGGTTGTGCCTTTCAACCAAGGTAAGAGAACCTATTTTGTAACTTTTTTTATTGAAGGAGAGGCAGATACCTTTCTTTTGCATAAATTTTATAGAGAAGACCTTGGGGAAAAATGGTCAACACACCAAATCTGACTCTCATGAGTTGTCACTTCCAGATTATGGAGATATTTTCAACACAAGGCTAAGGTTACTAAAGACATTTGGAATCTTGAACTATTATGCACACTTTAGCAAATGGATTTTGTTCTTCTGTGGATATACAGAGCAGAACATGGGCAGTTCAGGGTAGGATTGGTTATTTGAATAATTTTTTGGTGAGAGATCAACAAGATAGATTGGACTTTTCCAGATCCCTGAGAAACTTCACAAAAAATGGAGAAATCAATAACATAAAGCTTTAAAATAGTTAAAACATTCCTTCAACTAGAAGGTGTGCATCAATGGAGGCCCAGACATGCACCTTTTCACACAATCTTTCAGATTCTAGCACGAAGGCTCGAGTTAGAAGACCCAATAAAACATCAAAATCTAAGATCAGTCACGCCTAAGGTACACCTAGAGGCTTACAAAAAATATCTATCAACATATGAAAGAAAAGTGATTTTAAATCATTTATTTCATTTCTAGATGAAAACTCTTCTAAAAAATGAAATTGCAGATGCCTCTAAACTATCACAAGGATTGAGATCTATATGATTCAAAGATATTTTGATACAAGATTGCAATAGGAACAAGAAAAACTACATGCAGACATTCTGAAAGTGAAATAAACACAAAATTTTCCAGAGATTTAACATGAATTAACTCAAAGTTTATCAAATTCATCAGCAGGGGAGAGTTATTTAAACAATCTCAAAGCTTGTTGATGGCTATACACTCGTAACCAACTCAACATGAATGAAAATATGACACAAAGGGAAGTTAACCTGGTTTCTCAGAAATTTTTCTCAAAGGATGAGCTTTTCTCAAAATTTTCTCATGAAAATGAACTCCCAACCTTTTGCAAGAGTATTCTCATTGCATTTTATACATTTCATTGCTCAATTATGTAACACACAAATCTAGACTGACACATATTCATAGATTGCCCATCTGGCCAATATACAAAGTACATTGGTGTACATAAGGCAGAGTGATTGTTGGGATCCCTGCACGTTTCCACCTAGCACTTTTTCAAGGGGTGGGGCATGATACACAGTGATTGAGTCCCTAAACATGCGCATTCCCTGCCAAGCACATTTGGTAAAACATAGGGAATATCTACATATTGATCTCAATATTAAGAGAGGTGAGGGCAACCTGTGAAAACATAGCTTTCCCCATTAAATACGGGATAGAAATCATATATAAAGTAGTGGAAAGATGCACAAGATAAATAATGGGATAATTATGGTCCCTACATATATGTATCTTAAGACAATATACAAGCGTTCGTCTAATCGCCATACTCGATCCAATGGGTAATGTTGCCAAAAATAAGAACCCTTTTTTTTTTGCATCACTAGGTATAAAATACAATAACATGACTTATGGCCGTAAACTGAGGTGTTATTCATTTCAATTGTGCAAATGTGGTGCCTCAAATCATGTTTGGATTACTTATGCACCAATCAACTCCAGCTTTCCCCTTTTCAAAGTGGTCAAAGACTTGAACCATTTTTTGACCTTGCTTTGGCCTTAGGATTTAAAGAACAGACACACACTGTAGGTCATTGATTTAAAGGATAAATATATCAAGAAAATAGTGGCATCCTCGCACTTTGACAAAGGATTTGCAAATTCCTGTACTATGAAGTGAATTAGAAAGATCCTCAAAAACTATATAAGGATTTTCTGCAAATTCGGCTAGGAATTGTGTTGCAAAATGCCATAACTCTTTTTCTATGGGGACCGAGTCGAATATTGAGCAAATCTATTGAAGTGTCATTTGGGAACAGAAAGTGGAATATGAAACTAAATATACATTGAAGATGGTTTTGGGTCAATGTCAACAATCAATGAAAATAATTTAAAAAGAGATGGTAAAATTCACAAAGATGTCCAAAATTCCTGCACAATGGGCAAAATTCATGAAGGAATTGAAGATTGTCGATATCGAGCTATGAGCATAACAATCGTGGTTCACACACCCGCTGAATGAATTGAGTCATTTTTGAATATTCAAAGAAAAAGAAATTTGGTAATTATGTACCAGAATCCCTTATGCAAGATTCCCCACTTATGAATATAATTGGTTAATATACACTACAAAGGACATCTTCTCAATGGTTTGGGGAAGGAATCAGATTCGGGTCATCTTGACAACAATGGAGGATCTGAACTTTTGGATGATGGACCACAAAATTGAGCAAAATTTGTTGGAAGAGGAAAATGAACTACGCAGGTGGAGGAAGTAAATTTTGAGCTCTCTGATCTCCTAAATGGAAAAAATTAAAAAAGGGAAACTGATCTCATGCAGAGATTTCAGGAATCATTTCTATCAAAAAGGGAAAGGAATTTGGGCCACAGAAGGATTTGAAAATCCGCACTATGACAGAACAGTGGGTCTGTACGTGGAAGGATTTGAACATCCAGTACTTCAAAGAATTCAAATTCTGCACTATGAAAGTTATTTCAAATTATGCACTCAATAGGGAGATGATTTCAAATTCCACACCAAGAGAAGGATTTGAAATTCCTATCGTGGAATATGAATGGGAATTGAAAATCCGCACTGACAAGAATATTCCTTCTCAATTGCATCTGGGAATCATTCAGGAATGCCATAGACAGTTTTGATATGGACCCATGAAATCGAGAAAAATTGGTGACCGTTGGAAATTTTTCTGAAATGAACGTACACATTGGAAGTGGAAGGTTTTGGATCATGATAAATCCTTTTCATGGATGTGAATAGAGCGTCCGGAGGATTAGGGGCCCACAACCTATTTATCTAGTATAGTGGAGATTAGTGATGTGTTAAACATGGGACTGGTTTTCTTTCCTCATATATTTTAATCTGAAGAGCTCCGTTTGACATGAGACCGGTCTCATTGGACTCTGCAATTTTTAGAGGGATCCACTCAAAGATAATTTTTAAGGGGAATTATGCTTTAGATACTCTATTATATTCTTCTGAATTGGTAGATTTTTGGGTCATTTTCTTAATCAATTGCTTGCCCAGAGATTAGTTACAGATGCCATTCTCTCAGATTCTGATATCTTTTTGAGGGACATGATGCAATCCTTAATGGCAACAAGTATATTCTCCTGGACGCCCTCGCAAAAAGAAGAACTGTGGGATGTTCTTCCTAAGCGTGGTTTGTATAACTTGGTAAATTAGATATTATCAGTGATCTGTCATCACCAATCCTGGCACTATGATAATTCTTCACTGGGAACTCCTCGTGCTATGATTATTTACTAATGCACAGCCTTTAGTTTGGTGGATGTAATCTGGAAACAAAACAACAACCGAACACAAGAATACCATTGACTATGATAAGACAGAATGACGACAAATCTGAAATATCAAAATAAATTATAATATTAACATGAAACTGTTACAATCTCATCCATGAGATACTTCAACAAGACTATGGGAGAAACTTTACAATTACACCTCTTGATGGCTTCTTCAACATACCTTTAACTAATGGCTTCCTTTGCACACTTCTTACAATATTTCTCACTACTTCTTTCTATGCTAAATGAGGGGGGTAGCCTCTTTATTTATAGAACTTCCAGGTTTATCCATCTTATCTCTAAGATAGGATAAGAAATCCACTCTGACGAATCATATTCCATACCTTAACTCTTATCTGTACATGTAGGCTTATCTCTTAAGATAAGATAAACCTTATCATTTTACATGGGTTCCACATTTTTAGACTTTTTACAAATAAAATACACAAAATATTTATTACCTCACTCCTTGTCTTTATTACCAATATAATATTTCTAATTCCTAATCATGTAGACCCTACTTTTCTAATTACCCAAACTTTGACATTTTAACATTACCAGACCACTTACGACAAATATTTACTTTTTACAACATCCCTATTGTACTTTGATTGTTACCGTACTCCACATTATTGGCGACACTGTACTGACGGCACCGTTATCTTCTATCAGACGCTACTACTAATTATAATTAACAACATCCTATTCCTAATACATACATTAATGAAATAGAAATTATGGAGGAAAATTTTAGTGTCGACATCTTCCCCCTTCCTAGCTTCTACTCCATCCTCGGAGTAGACTCTTCTGGTGCTTGGAAAATCTTCAACTTGTCGTGGTTGACCCATTTTGTAATGGGAGTGCCATCCAATTCCTCTAGTCGGTACATACCATTTTCATGCACAGCTGCTATTTTGTAGGGCCCCATCCATTTTGGAAAGAAATTTTCTCTGTCTTCTTTTTTTTGTATCTGGAATCATATACTAGGAACCAAGTCATTCACTTGAAATGGAGACCACCGGATCTTTTGATCAAAGTACTCCTTCTGCTTCATTTTCTTCTTATGGCTTGTATCCTTTGCTATTTCCCTCATTTCTTCTAGCAAATGAAGATGTACCAACCTTTTTTTTACTAAATCATTTTCATCCATCCGTTCATTTTTCATAACTCTCACAGTGGGAATATCAAACTCAATAGGAAGAATTGGATCAATGCCATAGGCCAACTGAAATGGGGAGTATCATTTTGCTGACTTTGATGTTGCCCTATATCCCCACAATGCTGCATGAATCCTCTTATCCCATTTATGTACCTACAAGGATGCATCTTTTGCTAGAATTTGGCACAACACCAAATTTGTTCATTCCACCTGTCCATTTGTGCTTGGCTTGTATGTTGTTGCCTTCCTATGCTTAATAGAATATTTATTGACTAGGGCTTCTACCACCTCATTAATGAAGTGGCTTCCTTTATCTGTTACAATTTCTAATGGACAACCAAATCTGGTGACAATACGTTCATATATGAACCTTGCCACTTCATCCATAGAAGCTGTCTTCAATGGCCTAGCTTCAACCCACTTGGTTAAATAATCTGTGGCAACTACAATATACTTATTTTGGTGTGATGTAGTTGGAAGTGGACCTACAATGTCTATTCCCCACTTTTCAAAGGGACCAAGGGGAAGAATAGGACATAATGGAGCTGATGAAGTCTTACGGTTACCATGTGTTTGACAAATATCACATGTCTTACAATAGTTATAACAATCTTTAAAAAGAGTGGGCCAGTGATAACCTACATCCAAGATCCTTCTTGCTGTAAGTTGTCCAAAGAAGTGCCCTCCACATGTACCATTGTGGAATTCTTCTAGCAGCTCCTTTCCTTGATCACGTCCAACTGCCCTCTTGTACTGTCCATCAAGTCCTATTTGAAATAATGCTCCATGTAGAATAGAATATGGACGACAGGCTTGAGTAATCTTTCTCTTAGTCTTTACATTGGCACCATCAGGAAACTTGAATTCATTCAGATAATTCCAAATATCTATGTATTCACTAGGGATTGTGTCAAGGGAGAACAATGCTGCATCGGGAAAATCATCATCATCACAAGATGATCCTAAACCATCATAGGCTCGAGAGAGTGCATCTGCATTGACATGCTTCTTTCCTGGCCTATCTATAATATCAAATTCAAATTCTTGTAGCAAAATTATCCATCTTGCTATCCTCCCTGATGGGTTAGGCTTATTGACAATATATTTCAGAGCCTGATGATCCGTTACAACTATAAATTTCTGCCCTAGCAAGTAATTTCTAAACTTCTTTACAGCAAAAATGATAGCCAGAACCTCTTTTTCAGTTACAGTATAGTTACCTCAGCACTGCTCATTTGTCTGCTCCCAAAGTAAATTGGATGTTCATTCCCATTTTCATCCTTTTGGCTCAAAGTACTACCTAGTGCTGCATCTGAGGCATCAGTGTACACAATGAATGGCTTGCTCCAATCTGGATTCTTCAAAACAGGTGAAGACACCAAGGCTTCCTTCAGTTGTCCAAAAGCTTCATGTGCCTTGTTTCCTGGTTCATAAGCAACATCCTTCTTCAAGAACTGGGTTAGTGGCTGTGCAATCTTTGAGAAATTCTTGATGAACCTTCTATAGTAACCCACATGGCCTAAAAATGATCTCAATTTACTTCTATTTATAAGAAATGGTAAATCTTTGATTTTTGAAACTTTATCAGGATCAGTACCAATACCATCTCTGGATACAACATGCCCTAACAAAACGCCTTTAGAACATCCAAAGACACACTTTGTAGGGTTTAGTGAGGCTTGTGCTTCATCTAACCTTTGAAATGTTGTCTCCATCTGTTGCAGGTGGTCCAACTTGCTCCCATAGATGTAAAAATCATCCAGAAATACTCTGATGAAGGTCCCAATGTAGGGTTCGAACACCCTATTCATCAAACGTTGGAATGTTGCTGGAGCATTACACAACCCAAAAGGCATAACTCTATAAGCAAATGTTCCCCAAGGAGTGGTGAACGTGGTCTTCAGCTGATCTTTCTCTGCTATACGAACTTGGTTGTAGCCGCTATATCCATCATTAAAACTATAGCACTCCTGGCCAACTACTTCGTCCAAGATCTGATCTGAAAATGGAAGAGGGTAATGATCCTTCTTTGTTGCCTTATTGAGCTTCCTGTAATCAACACAAATGCGTAGCTTCCCATTATTTTTTATTGAGATCACAATGGGAAAAACCCATTCTGAATTCTCCACAGCAAATATGAATCCTGCATCAAGCAACTTATCTATTTCTTCTTTTACAGTCTTGGAAAAATTAGGATTCATTCTATATGGCATTTGCTTTATAGGCTTAGCACCATCTTCCAGCTCAATATAATGTTCTACCCAACTTACTTGACGGAGTTCCTTGTAATCAAAAGTGAATAGGTGTATGTACCTTCGAAAGAGCTGGAGGTAGGATTCCTTCTCACTCTCCATCACAGCATCACCAATATTTATTTGTTGGAGACGATCATCAACTTCTTCTTCAGATAATTTTATGGGGTCATGTGTTGGTGTGACTGGCAAGATATCCATGACTGAAACATCCACCTCACTTTCTTCATCTTCAGTGTCCACTTCACTGGTACTAGAGTAATCAGAGGATGTCAAATCATCAGTTTCATCACTTGAATCCACAGATTCTACTTTATGATGTCGAGGGATCACGTTTATCTTCACCCTCTCTCTACCATGTCCAAGTGTCATGAAACCTTCATTCCAGTAGTTTCTTGCATGAACTCTCCTTAGCCATGGTCTTCCCAGCAGTATTGGGTATGCAACAGTACCATTTTTCATCACCTAAAAGTCTACCACACATACAACACCCATAACAGATATTGCCACATTTGAAATTACACCTTCTGGTTTAGTTTTTCCCTTATTTAATGACCTTAACATAAGTGTTGAAGGGCGATCAATTTTAAACCCAACATATTCATTACAGACTCGGTCATTACATTACTGCAGCACCTCCATCAACTAAGACATCATGAATTGAAATACCATTACATAATATCTCAGCTTGTGGAGCATAGGGATCTGCCTCTTGCCTCCAAATAGGGACCTCAACCTCCTTCCTTCTTCGAGCATTGAGTCCACCTCACAACTCCCGCCTCTTCTCAGAAGACATAGCCAAGAGTTGACCATATGTAATATTTGCAGGCCTTTTGGACAGATCTTCCAAGATGGAGTATGGTCCTTGCCCCTGTGAAAATCAGAAAATCCTGCACACCCAACTTTCTTCTCCTATGTTTCTTACTAGTTTCTTCTTTCATCTTCTTAGGATCATTTCCATCTTGATTATCTTTCTCTTTCTTTCTTTTTGTTACAAACACATCTACTTCATTATTGTCTACTCTTATCTACTACATCAAAAGAATTCACAGGTGCTTTTCCTTTATCATTATCTCCCTTACCAGATGTAGAAGCTCTATCTGGACAATTATACTTATAAGACCCTTTTTATAACAACCATAACAAACACTTCAGAAATATTTCTCTTTGGACCTCTATCTCCCTCCCTGAGAACTAAATTCCTTTCCTTGAAGAAGATTAATAGTTAACTAACCCATCTTTTTGAGCAGATCTTCATACTCAGTAGATGTATTAGGAGAAATATTTGTGCTCACCGGGAGTGGTTGTGGATTCAGGACCAAAGGTGCTAGTGTAGGCTCTACTTAGCACCAATTTCTTTGGGCTCCTCTTCCATGCTTTCTTCTTACCTTCTTGCAATTCTCCTTTGCTTGTTCAATGGTAGCTGGGCGGTCATACTTCACTCGTTGTTGATCTCTGGCTTCATCCCAAGAATGAAGTGCTTACAAAGGAGATTATCCACGCCATTCATCAACCCATCCGCTAGTCCTTCCTTCCGGATCTGGGCATCGAGCTTCCTCCCTTAGCTCTAGAACACGAGCATGATAATCACTTATCTTCTCCTTCTCTCCTTGGGATAGCTTTGTGATCTCGATCATGAGGTCTGCATATTTCTGTTGCTCACCAAATTCCTTCAAGAAAACTTTCAGTTAATAAATCCCATGAATTTTTTCACATTATCACCTAGTGTTTCAACCACCTAAGTGCTGAACCATCCAAAAAGGTAGGAAAAAATTCAGTCCATTGTCCCCTTCTTATAAGGCCATTACGAATACAAGATTGTTTAACTCTTGAATGAAAGAAGAAGCATCTTCATTAGATTGAGCTGAAAAAAACAGAAATCTTTCCCATTTTCAAAAGTACCACCGTGAAATAACCTACCCACCAGTACAATTAACCAGACTTATGTGCACAAATAAATTGGAATCACTATACTAGAACGTGACTTTACACCTTTCTACAGTAAAAATAGAAATGACCACTGTAAACTATGGTAAAACTTGACTTACTACGGTAAAAACTGACTTTACTGTGGTAAACACTCTTCATGGTAAAAAGTGAAGTACTGCGGTAAATACTATTCACGATAAAAAGTGACTTTACTGTGGTAATTACTATTCCAGCAAAAAGGACTTTACCAGGGTAACTACTATTCATTGGCAAAAATGAATTTAACATGGTAACTACTATTCACGGTAAAAATGACTTTACCATGGTAACTACTATGCACAGTAAAAACAAGGTTACCCTCCAATTAATTTTTGCCTAAGTGGGAATATCTCTCCAGAAAATCCACCAACGAGGAATGGTCCCTGGCAACAAAACCAAAATGTCATCACCAATCCGGCACTATGATATTCTTCACCGGGAACTCTCTCGTGCTATGATTATTTACTAATGCACAGCCTTTAGTTTGGTGGATGTAATCTGGAAAACAAACAACAACCGAACACAAGAATACCATTGACTATATAGACAAAATGATGACAAATCTGAAATATCAAAATAAATTATAATATTAACATGAAACTGTTACAATCTCACCCATGAGATAATTCAACAAGACTATGGGAGAAACTTTACAATTACACCTCTTGATGGCTTCTTCAACACACCTTTAAATGATGGCTTCCTTCGCACACTTCCTACAATATTTCTCACTACTTCTTTCTATGCTAAATGAGGGGGGTGGCCTCTCTATTTATAGAACTCCCATGCTTATCCATCCTATCTCTAAGATAGGATAAGAAATCCACTTTGACGAATCATATTCCATACCTTAACTCTTATCTGTACATGTAAGCTTATCTGTTAAGATAAGATAAACCTTATCATTTTACATGGGTTCCACATTTTTAGACTTTTTACAATAAAATACACAAAATATTTATGACCTCACTCCTTGTCCTTATTACCAATATAATATTTCTAATTCCTAATCATGTAGACCCTACTTCTCTAATTACCCAAACTTTGACATTTTTAACATTACCGGACCACTTACGACAAATATTTACTTTTTACAACATTCCTATTGTACTTTGACTGTTACCGTACTCCACATTATTGGCGGCACCATACTGACGGCGCCGTTATCTTCTATCGGACGCTACTACTAATTACACTTAACACATCCTATTCCTAATACATACATTAATGAAATAGAAATTTTGGAGGAAAATTTTAGTGTCGACGGGTCAGGTCGAATCTTTGTCTATATTTATCATTTCCTTGCTAGGACCCAATGGCTATTAGAAAACGTTCTGTTAGAAAGTGAGGGTTTTGCCTTGGTCCGAAGTTGGATCATTTTCCGATTGTTCTCCACCTACAATTGGATGAAGCTCCCAGGAGGTCTCCTTTCAAATTCAAAATGATTTGGATGAAGGACCCTTCCTTTAATAGTTGGTTTAGTAGAACAATGGTGGTCTTATTTCATGGTAAAGGGTACGAAGACATTCATTCTTCCTAAGAAATTAGCCTTACTTAAACAAGAGATTTTAGCCTAGAATAAATCTTTTTTAAGAATATTTTTAAAGAAAATTTGCGAGTGGAATCTGAGCTGAATGATTTGAATGAAAGGGTTTTTAGAATCGGCATCGATCATGAGGATTGTCAGAAGGAGAAATCTCTTTTAGATGAATTGAATGATTTATTACTGAAAGAAGAAATAATTAGAGATAGAAATCGAGAGAGGTTTGGCTTAGGGAAGGGGATAAGAATTCTAAATTTTTTGTGCCTCGATTAAGTTAAGGCGTAACTCTAATTTCATCTTGAAGCTCAAAATGATGAAGGTGATTAGGTTAGGGAGTAAAAGGGAATTAAAATTGAAGTGGTGAACTACTTTTCCTCATTACTTCTGAGACCTCCATGTCAGGGCCCCCTCTATGAAATGAATTTTTTTTTTTTCTCCATCTCCATCGGGTTCTCTTTGTGCTATTGTTTGCAAAAACGCGAAAAATAGTGCAGTTTGAGTCAGTGTAGGGCTGCGAGGTTGTAGTTTGCAAACAAAATCTCATGGGACAAACAAACAACTACAACCAACACGTCGGGGGTGGCCTGGTGAAACTACTAGTGGAGGCATTTTTTTTGGTTCCCTACTACTCCCCGTGCTTTTTGGGCTACCTACCCTCGTTTCGGGCGTAGTCGCTTAAGAGCCCTGAGGCCAAAACACGCCATATCTTCGACGGGTGATTTCTCAGACTCCGTGGCACCTAGAGACATCTCGTCAGATTCTGATCAAGACCCTCCATGTTCGGGGCCCTCTCAAAAATCCTTCGTGGTTTTTCTCCATCTCCTATCTGGTTCTCTCGTGTGTCCTATTGTTTTGCAAAAAATAAATAGTGTAGTGAGTCAGTGTAGGGCTTTCCAGAGGTTGTAGTTTGTACATTGACTCAGACTACAATATTTCGTGCATTTACAAACAATAGGACAACGAGAGAAATGAAAGGAGATGAATAAAACCACACTAGAATTTCAATAGAGTCCCCGATGTGGAGGTTTTGGATCTAAAAAAAATGTCTCTAGGTGCCCACAAAGTCTGAGAAATCACTCGTCAAAAATATAGTGTGTTTTGGTCTTAGGGATCTTAAGGGAATATGCCCAGACGAGGTAGCTTGAAAGCATGAGAAGCGTAGGGAAACCAAAAAAAATCTTCCAATAGCATTCACCATGCCATCGCGGACATGTTAGCGTAGATAGTTAGGAAACCATGAGCTCTACCGTTTGTAAAATATAGGCGTTTGAAAGCCTTACACTGAACTCAGTTTTGCAAACAATAGGACATGGATCACTGAATGGAGACTATATTTCATTCGTATAAGGACCGTGACATGGAGTTTTTGGATCTAACGAGATGTCTCTAGGTGTCACTGAATCTGAGAAATCAATCTGTCAAAGATATCACGTGTTTTGGTCTCAGGGATCTTAGGTACTACGCCTGGAATGAGGTAGCCCGAAAGCACAAAATGGCATAGGGAACCAAAACAAAATCCTCCACTAGTGTTCACTAGGCCATCCGGACATGTTGGCCAGACGATTCATTCCCACGAGCTACCGTTTGTAAAATATAGCATCTGAATATAGCCTTACACTGACATCAAAACTACACTATTTCACGTGTTTGCAAAACAATAGGATAGCGAGAGAAATGAATGGATATGGATAAAAAACTGCAAGAGAATTTCATAGAGGGCTCTGACATGGGGCTTTGGATTTGACAGAGAATGTCTCTAGGTGCCACAGAGTCCGAGAAATTGCTTGTCAAGAGATATAACATGTTTTGGTCTCATGGCTCTTAAGAGACTATGCCCAGATGAGGTAGCCCGAACGCACGAAGAGCATAGGGAACCAAAAAAAATCCTCCAATAGTATTCACCAGGCCATCCAGATGTGTTGGCATAGATGGTTTGTCCATGAGCTACCGTTGCAAAACACCTACATCTGACAGCCTTACATTGACTTAGAGTGTAGTATTTCGTGTGTTTGAAAACAATAGGACAACGAGAGAACAAAATTGAGATGGATAAAACCGCAAGAGGCTTTTGTAGAGGGTCTCGACATGGAGGTTTTGGATCTAATGAGACATCTCTAGGTGCCACGGAGTCCAAGAAATCACCCGTCTAAGATATAACATGTTTTGGTCTAAGGACTCTTAAGGGACTACACTGGAACGAGGTAGTCCAGAAGCACCTGGAGCTTTGGCCTCCAAAAAAACACCTCCCCTTGTGTTTACTTGGCCACCCCGACGTGTTGGCACAGTCAGTTCAGTGCCAAGAGCTTCCGTTTGCAAAATATTGCATGAGACAACCTTACACTATTATAACATGCACTATTGTAGCCTGCAAAATGAGATGGGATAGAAAAAATGTAGAACTATTATTTTATAGAAATTGGGGGGGGGTGGAGAATGATATAGGAAGGTTTCCATCATGCTCCTACCAAAATTTGTCAATTTAGTTCATTTGTTCAAGTTATATGAGTTTTTGTAAAATAGAGTTTGTTCAAGGTTTGTCCGACCAAAAACGCTATAAATCTTCGACGGGGTCATTTTTCGGACTCCATGGCACTTGAGACATCTCGTTAGATCCAAAACCTTCACATTGGGGCCCTCTACAAAATCCTCTTATGGTTTTTTCCATATTCTTTCGGTGATCTTGATGTTCTAATTGTTTCAAACACAGTGAAATAGTATAAGTATGAGTCAGTGGATGTTGTTAGACGCTATATTTTTACAAACGGTAGCTCATGGGACCAAACATCTAGGCCAACACATCTTGATGCCTGGTGAATGCTAGTGGGACTTTTTTTTGTTCCCTATGCTACCATGCTTTTGGGCACGAGCTTACGTAGTCCTTAAGAAGCCCTGAGAACGCAAAACATGAATCTCTTTGACTGGGGGTTATTTCTCAGACTCCATGAACACCTAGAACTTCTCGTTAGATTCGAAACATCCTGTCGGGCCCTCTAAAATAATCCACCGTTTATTCCCTATCCCTTTCTGTGAGTCTCTTCCTTTGTATTATACACACAAAATATTGCATCTAAAGTCAGTGTACTGGTTTGTTAGACGATATAATTTTGCAAACGGTATCTCGTGGGACCACACATCTACCCACCCCATCCAAATGGCCTAGTGAATGCAGCGGAGTCCTTTGTTTAGTTTCTTACCGTCACATCTCGTCGAGCTCCTCGTCTGGAGCATGTCCCTTAAGTGAGCCCTGAGCTCAAAACAAACCCCGCTATATATTTGACACAATGATTTTCTCAGACCCGTGGAACCTAGCGACATATTGTTGATTGGAAACCTCCACTTGGGCCCTCATAAAACTCCTCTCATCGTGGTTTTTTTTTTTTTTCCATATGCCTTTCGGTGATCTCGTTGTCCTATTGTTTGCAAACGCGTGAATTAAGTGTAGTCTGAGCATGTAAGCATGCTGCTAGAAGCTCTATTTTGCAAAGCGTAGCTTGTGGAACCAACCATCTATCCAACCACGTCAGATGGCCTAGTGAATGCGAGTGAAGGCATTTGTTTTTGTCTCCCTATGCTCCTCCGATGCTTTGGGGCACCGTAACCCATCGTTTCGGCGAATAGTTCCTTAAGAGCCCTGAGACCAAAACACGCTATATATTCGACATGTGATTTCTCGAACTCCATGGCACCTAGAAACATCTCATCAAATCTAAAACCTCCACATTTGAACCCTCTACGAAATATTCTCACTTTTTTATCCATCTCGATTTTGTTCTCTTGTTGTCATATTATTTGCAAACGCGTGAAATACTGTAGTCTAAGTCAATGTAAGGTTGTCCATTGCCAATCACCTAAATAATATAGGTGGGTCATACAATATAGGTGGTGAAATAAGAATTTATATTTGTTGTTCCTTTCTAATATTTAATTTCTCTTAGCTTCACTTGGCTTCGAGAATAATAAATTCTCTACTGATAGTGCCAACCACGTGAAGGTGGAAGATTTTTTGGCACCACTAACCTACATAAACATGTTAGTAAGCAATTAAATAGAATTTTAAATCATACAAAATTTAAACAAAATCAGTTAAGTAAATATTCAAATTAAATTCAAGAAGAACATACCTTTACAAATTCAATCTAATGAACCACAAGAATCAACTCTACTCTTATCAGTAATAAGAATTGCTTCATGATCTGATTCACGAACCTTTCACAGATTCTTGTTTAATGGCCAACCTCGATATTTGATCAATTTAATATTTGTTGTAAGGACCAAATGTGAATAGTGAAGTATCTTTCGATGTACTTCATAGTCTTCAAACAACCAAATGTTTAATTTTTGATAGGATATCGTCGAAGCCAAGTTCCAGTGACTACCACTAACCCAGTGGGATACTCAAGGTCTTCACCATCAATGACTATGGAAGTCAATTTGTTTTCCCCTCTACACAACATGATAAGAAGTAGTCTGTTCCCTCTTCGTTAAATTATGTCGCAATAACTACAAAAACGTGCCCTACATCATAAAATACAACTAAAGTCAAATTTAAAATACATTAAGAGTTGACCATTTAATAATTTATAAATCTAAAACATGGCATGTACATATATATATGTACCTTGTTACACTAAATCAGAGACTCGGTCAAAGTCAGGTGATGTTGTCATTTGATCTGAAGACCCTGCAAATTGTAATGCTCATGGAACTTGATGTGTGTCAAGTGGAATTAGAGGTCTACAAGTCCATTCATCCACCCACTGCTATGACTCACATTTATTCCACACAAAATAAATACATGATATACAAAAACATGCAACACACCTCGTATAAATAGTCCAAGCATTTGCATTTGAACTACGCAATGAGTTCATATCACTTGATCCTATAACTGTCATACAATCTTCAAAGTTTGTCAAATGTTGTTCTTCTATCAACCAAAAATATCTACGAACCATTGATCTCTCTTGAGATTCATGGCCCATATTCTTGACACACCAATCAATAATGATTTTTGCATCTGTAGATTTAGTACCATCCTTGAACTTTAACTCTTCTCTTACAAGTACTCTTTTCACACATGCTCCTGCACCATCATGCTCTCATTTTCTATGTCTTACCTCAGTAAAACTCCGTATATGTTATACATTTGTTTCTTTGTGCATCCTGCTTAGCCAATAAAATATCCATGCATTCTTGAATTGTGATGTGTATTTGTCCGACCAAATGTAATGTTGATCGAAACTAATATTCCTCTCATTCAAATTCACATAAAACACCTGGAAACACCCTTGTAAATATTATGTAGAATGTGTTTGATCATCACTGATGTAGAAATGATACTCTCTCAATTCTTTTCCTATTGAATGTGTACTCTCCTCATGGATATAACTTTTCAATTTTGGCAAGCCACCACATGCGTTGCATGTTCCATCCAAACATGCATTGTTATAAAAAATTGTCTAGTTGATCTTTCACAAAATATCATAGGAATAAATTCCATTATAGATTTTCGTGGGACATTTAATCCACACTCCTACAACATGATGTCAGTATGCAAAACACAACGTACTTGACAAAAAAATCTTAATGCATTGAAAATTCAACATGATGCCTACAACAACAAGTGGTATGTGAGTGATTGATTTTCACAAAAAAGGGTTTGTTCATTTCAAAAAAGTATTTGGCTAATGTTAATTTTTGGATTTTCATTTTTAAACTTAGAGAACAATTGTGTTTGAGTCATATCTACAAAATGTTTTGTACAAGATTCACAATTACGAGAACATATTCTTATTTTCAAGGTATCTCTTATATTCGGTGACACCCTTGTGTTCTCATTCCAAAAATTACAAGTTATTCTTTTAGAATATCATATGTATTCTTGTCTCTCCGTGGGAGTCTACTAGAGAATTCCCAATACTTAATGTTATTGGTTGAATCAAGAATTTGCATCTCCCTATTGCTTTCATTAGTGTTTTTCTATTTAGCTTCAAATCTCTATGATTGTTTTTTTAATCAAGCGTTTATTAACTATTTTATCACTTACTATACAGTTAGTATGTGCACGTCGTGTAACATTACTTTCTTTGGTACGTTTGTTGACACCTACAATATGGTATGCTTTGTGCATATTTTCAATAATTGTCACATTTTGATTATCAACATTAAATGTTCTTAACCATAGGGTATTCATTGTAGGTATCATCTTAATTAATTTTATAAATGTAACAAATAATTGACATTTTTTTGTATCATTTAATTTCTCAGAGTAATTATCCCAACTTTTTGTAGATTTTTTTATCACATTACTTTCACACATTTTATTAGGAATTGGTTTTAGAATTTTTTTCATAAATTTCAATTAAGTGAATGGGTTTTCTATGCAAAATGGAAAGATGTGTTCTTAGAGGTAAATATTCATTAGCAAGGTTAATTTCTTCATTCAATGTTTCCATGCAAGTTTCAGGATTAACATTTGGATTCTTAGGTAAAGGTTCAACATTTAGATTCATACCAATTTATTTATCCATACCAACATTATCATTCAATTCATTATCAATATTCATTGCAAAATCATTATTTTCCTCATTTTCATTATTTATTTCATCCTTATTTTCTAAAACATTAGGTATACTTGATATAGTAGATGTACCTTTCTCTCCACAAAGTTTTTGCATCCACTTCACTTTCATTATTTGCATCTCTTCTGATTGATCCAATGTCTTTTTATTAACCTTCTTCATGTCCTTACGTCATTTTTTATCCCCCATGATTACAAAAATATAGATATTAGGGTAGGGGACAAGCTTGACTACTCAAAATTAGCGCAAGAATGTACAGGAATGTCAGAGTAGAGAGAAAGGGGACAAAAATAGTGTGAAAGAGGTGGAAAAGGACATTGGAGGGCATGAAGTATATAAAAAACATAATGCGTACAAATTATAACACGTACACGTTTTTCTATTTCCTTATTCTATGGAAAACCTCTTGGATTGGATCTGGTTTGGATCCTCAAGGTTGAGGCATGGACCTGCTAAAACATAGAAAACAACGTGTTTTTGAAGAAAATGGTAAAATATGTCATCCTCCATAGTAAATCCAACTAAAATGATCAACAAATTTATTAAAAATATGACTACGAGGTTGAGTAAACTTTCTTCTTTCTAAACATATGATTTTTCAAAATTGTTGACTAATATAAGGTTTCCATAGTAATTATTTTTGTCTTTTTGTAGCTATTTTTTGGAGTTTATACACATCTATCTTTCATCATGTATATTTTTTTAGACTCGTTGAAATTGAAAAAAAAATATAGTCCCAAACTAGGAATAATTCTATACACATTAAAAAAACTAATTTTAGATATTTTCTAAGATAGTTAGGGGGCACGATCAGCTATCCGTTAGTTTTTAATTTTCAAAATCTTGGTACTTGAAAAATCATAAAAAATAAATATTTATTAAAAAAATCCAAAAAAAATTATATCCCAAACTAGATACTCCTACCTATCTTTCTACCAAAGGATTTTTTTAAATATTAAATAGAGCTCAAAAAATGGTGGGGGGCATGACTGACTGTATACTATATTTTTTTGCAAAAACATGAGCACCTATTGCCATTTTAGATATTTAACCCACTTACACTTAACCATTAAAAAAAAGTAGTAGTTTAGAAATTAGACATGAAATGCTACAATTCATGTTCTTATAACATCTTCAAATTTTAAGTATAACCATCTCAAATAAATCATACAAGTTGAAGTTTTTTATTTTTCAGAAAAAAGTGTTCACTTAAGACCCCCTTTTGGCCCCCATTTTCATGTACTCCCCTATCTGAAATGTAGTGCAACGCTCAGTCATATGATCACTCATTTGACAGCTGAGGACAGTCTGACCCCTCATGTGCATTATTTTCTTTTTTGGATTTTATACACTTTTAAGGGTTTTTCATGTCATTTTTGTATCGCAGGTTACTAGTGACATGTATGGACTTGGTGTTACATACTAGTGATAAGAAGCGAAGGACATCAAACATCGTGCGATCATGTGAATCTGGTTTTTTGAATTCCTCAGCAGTCACATGCACCCAGAACATGTCTAGGGTGCCCAGACCCTCTATAGGCACCCTAGTCTAGCATATTCTGGCACCCCTACATTTTTTTAGGCTTGCTGTGTCACACTCCCTTCTCTATTCATCAGTTTAGCACTTCGGAACAGTTTGGAATTAATTGCGAATCAACTAAGTCTTTCTATCTCTTCACTTGTACCTAGGGTTTCAAATCTTAATTGCTTATCTTCTTGGGTCATTTTGTATTTAATTGTTCATTCATTTACTACTACATTTCAATTATATTTAGGCATCTATAAAAATACTATATTTTCTTAATCAAAGGCAAAGTTTGTTTTTTAGGAAAATTCCATAACATTAACCTATCTATGAGAGATTACCTGGTAGAGGACCCCATGTATGTCATTTGAATTGGAGGAGAAAACATTGTATTGGGGGTGCAATGGCGTATTACCTTGGGAACAATCAACATGAACTTCTAGGATTTGTTCATGCAATTCCATTATGAAGGAAGGACTTTTGAGATGCATGGGATGAAGGATAAAACTTCATAGTTGGTAAGTTCTCATCTAATGCAGAAAATGCTTAAGAAGGGTGCAAATGAGTTCATGGCATAATTATTTTCAATGGAAGCTCAACCATCAAAAGACCCTATACCATTAGATCTACAGACCATTATGAGCACTAATTTGTGTTTGGCGATATTTCGAAAGGTTTACCACCTAAAAGATATCATGATCATGATATTCAGTTAGTACCAGGAAGCCAACCACCAAACATTCGACCTTATAAGTACCCTTATGTCCAAAAGAGTGAGATTGATAAAATGTTACAAGAGATGTTGCAAGTAGGTATTATTCGTCATAGTCAAAGTGCTCACTCTTCTCTAGTGGTGATGGTTAGAAATAAGGATGCACGTTGGTGCATGTGTCAATACTACAAGGAGCTCAATAAAGATATAGTGAAAGATAAGTATTATATTCTTCTCATTGAAGATTTGTTAGATGAATTACATGGTATTGTTTATTTTACAAAATTTGATCTTCGATTAGGATACCATCAAATAATGATTTGTGATGAAGATATTCATAAAAAAACATTTAGGACACATGAGGGCCACTATGAATTTTTTGTAATTCCATTTGGCCTTACAAATGTTCCGTCTACTTTCTAGAGTTTGATGAAATTAATCTTCCAACCATTTTTGCAGAATTTTTTCTTAGTATTCTTTGATGATATATTAATCTTCAGTAAGAATTGGGAAGAACATATATATCATGTCAATAAAGTATTGTGTAGAAAAAAAATCACTCACTTTGGGTAATTATCTAGTCTGGATTACATACTACTATTTACATGGTTCCTAAGTTCGAAAAGTAATAATTAACCCATGTCTTTGGCCATTCTTTTGGTTCTTTCTATTTTTATTTTCAGTCTTACACATTTATTGGCTCAGTCTGTCTTCTCATACTCCAATTTTGATTTTTCAGGACTTGAGCACCCATCCAAGACACCAACATCGGATGCCCTCATCCCCTTTAGGAGCCCTTGTCCTCTTTACACTTTACTCTCACTCTTTTAGGTTCTTTCTAGCGATTTGAGCATTCTATCCTTTTTCTAGTTGGCCTTTTCAGGGTTAATTAGGAAATTCAAGTGAATGAATCATATAAATATAAATTTATGTGATCATAATAAGGGACCAAACACTAAGCACTACTATCACCACCTAAGGTTGCATCCATCAGGGCTTTTATTGCTCCATTTGCATCCATCTAGCTCCATCGCAAGGGACACAAGGATGGTTTTATGCATCACACTTCATTGGATGGTAGTTTATTATATTCTATACACACATTATTTACATTCTATATCTAGCTATTACTCGTTACAAAGTGCGACACACACAAGAGCACCTAGGGCACAACTCCACACACACACAGAGAACTACATTGGGTCTGAGATGTAGTGCAACGCTCAATTATAAGTCCACCGTTGTGGCTACTGAGGACAGTCTAACCCCTTCATATGATTCTTCATTGCAGGTTTACGACGACATCAATGAACTAGGTGTGACACAAACACACACACACACACACACACAACAAGTAGTGAAGGCTTCACACCACTTGTTGAACCAATGAAATTTTCTTCTGAACCTCGTGCATAAACCAAGGTGCACATATTGCATACCAGAGCACCCTAGACACCTCTATCCCTTTTCCAAGTGCCCCATCCCAGTCTGACAACTTAGATATGCATTTTCTCATGCACTTATGCGACAGTTTCCCCCTCTTATTTAGGTGGTCTCCACTGCAACACAGTCCTACGACCTCGAAGAATCAACTAAGGCCTTTCTAACCCTCTTTGGAGTTAGGGTTTCATATTTTTCATAGATTATTTTCTTGGGTGTATTTCAGTTATTTTATTACTCATGGAGTATTTACTACTCCTATAACATCAGATTAGGCTAGGATATAACATTTTATTTTAATCATTTTGGTGAACCCGCTGTCACATGAGTTAGAGATGTTAGATTCACGCCATGTTCAAGCACTTGAACACCTTCATGTATATCAATATCACATAGCACATGCATATAATTGTAAAACACGCTACCCCAGAGTTCAATATAGGTTACCTTTTCCTAAAAGAAAATTAGAAAAAATACAAATGTTGAAGCTCCTCTTAAAGGAAAATTTAAGCCAAATTGGCTCGGTCCTTAAATTGTTATCAACAAGCTAGGTGGTGGAGTTTATCGCCTTGCCAACCTTTTAGGGAATCCACTCAAAAATCCACTAAATATCATGCATCTACAAAAATACTACAGTCAACAGAACAACAGGACAAAGAACAAGGGAAGACAAGTAGTAGAGGTAAATGGAAAGTTAAACATACCACTACTACTTTGCATACTTATAAAGATCCTAAGAATTTCTGTAAGAATTGTGATGTAAATGGAAATACTAATGCCACATGTTGGAAGTTACACCCAAAGCACCGAACCAAGGATTCCATTAAATCCATTACCACTGTGAAGACAAAAAGAGAGGTGGAGATTAAGGATGATTGAGATGTAGATGAGAGGCTGGGATGCATGACCACTAAAATGTATGGGGCAGAAGAAGAAGAAGAGATGAGTAAGCTATTTCAAATTAGAATCCAAATCAAGTAGAGTAAGGTAAACGCTTTTGTAGATTCTGGTTCTCAGTCAAATTTGATTTCTGATGTGGTTGTAGAATAACCTTGTCTAGAGACTTACGTGCATCCATATCCATACCCACTGGGATGGGTGAAGAAGGGTGTAGAAGTACAAGTTACAAGGAAGTTAAAGTTTCAATTTGGGATCAATACCCAATACATAGATGTATTAGAGGTTGATATTATTCCACTTGATGCATTTGACGTTGTCTTCAGAAGTCCTTACTTGTATGCCAGGGATGCTGTGTTCACAAGGAGGGAGAATAGATACAGATGGGTCAAGGATAGAGTCAATTTTAACATCTAGGCACACCAGAGCAAATAAAAAAAGCTATGGTAAGTGTCAACCAAGCACCAAGACTTATTCAGGAAAATAATCAGTTTTGTTTGCTTTCATTGGAAGAAAAACAAAATGGCCCTGAGAGCATGAATATTTCTGACCAAAGGATGGAGAATTTGGATAGCACTTGTCAGTATTTGTAGAAGAATACACCATAGGAACTGCTCATTCAAGGGGAAAAATAAACTTTCGCTATGCAGTCACAGTATCTACCTACGGATTCACTAGACTTGGCCGTGGGGCAGTAAGAAGAAGAGGTGATACAAGGAATGATGGTGACTATAACAACAACATACTTGGAGAGGATTCAACCAATCCATCTCAAGAGATAAAGACAGGAAAGGAATAAACCACTATAGTATGAGACCTTCGCCATACTTGAGCAGGTTGGAGAAGAAACCTTCAGGCCATACTAAATGTAGATGTAAGTGATAGCAAGTTACCTTCCAAAGAGGATTGTACTTGAGGTAACTCAGAGGAGGATGTAGCATTGGGGTAACAAACCAGAGATCCATAGGATTCTTGGCAGGTTGGACAAGAGAAGACACCAAGGTAGACCTAGTGGTACTTGAATGTGCACAAGAGGGAGTTGATCCCTCTACCACTCCCCCACTAAGCTTTTGTGGGACCAAAATCCTCCTAAGCAGGGGAGGTATGATCCATAGGGATATAGGAAAACAAACCACTTCATCAGTTCCATTAGCACCAAGAAGGAGAAATATGAAAAATGAATAAAATGAGGTAAACAGAGGTTCTGGAAGGAACCGCTGCCTTGTAAGGGCAGCCGTCCTGAAATTGCCTGCCACACCGCCAGGGCAGTGGTCCTGAGAGCGATGGTCTTCTCAAAGCAGTGGTCTTGTCACTTTCGAACAAAAAATACTAATGGAAGGCAAAATGGGATGTGATTTTAAGTTCCCAGCCATTGTCCTCTTCCATCCATGCCTCTTTCACATCCTTTTAGTGCCAATAAAGGACATGGGAAGGCCTATAAAGCATGAAAGGAGCAGGGAATGACATTTGAAGATCCAGAGAGATCAAGAATCTAAGTTTTAGAGATCTAAACAATACTATGAGGACAAGATCTTCCGTGTCTGGCAATGGTACATTCGCCCAGGAGCCAGGTTCGAAAAAAAAGCAAAGCATGTAATTAGGAGAGAAGTATTAAAAACAATCTGTGGTTTGCACTTCTTTTTCATACTTATTGTATATCTGTAATTGTTCTATATGAGAAACCAATAAAAGTGGGAAGAAAGAGCGGTTGCCCTTCCCGACTAGTTTTCCTCCTTGGAGGTTTCTAGGATAAAATTGTTGGAGTTGAAGTTAAAATTATTTCCTTCTCTACAATTTCCTTTCTATAACACTAGATAATCAGTCACGAAGCTCTAATTTTTCAAGAAAATATGTCATTTTCCAAAATTGAAAGTAGAACAACATAATTGTTTGATTCATAGAGTTCCAAAGTAGAAGTTTACGTATCACTTATGCTTTCATTTTTCTTCGCTAAGATTCATTTTATCCTTTTTCATAGATGGAAAAGGGGGAGAGAATCTCAAAAACATGGAGTTGAGGTATTATAGGTGTTTTTTCTTGTTGGTTGCCATCGATGTTTCTGAATGATGGTTGTCATCAATGAAAAAGGGGGAATTTTTTGGCCATTGTGGGTTAGTGTTGTCATTGATGTCAATCCCTATTGATGTAAAAGTGTGTCATGCCAAGGTATGAGTCCCTATCAGGTGTCAATCATATGTCAAGCATGAAGATTGATTGGTAGTGTTAAGATTTGACGAATCCAACAATGTCTTGGTGCATGGTTGAGTATGCCTAGTCATGGTTTGAGTCTTCCCAAGATTTTTGGAGTAGATCATGAGGTAATTCATGGTCCATGAGGTATGTTTCAGGTGTACATGGGTTTACATTGAGTCAGCAAGGGTCAGATTATCTTTGAGTGTTCATCATTCCAGACATTTTTGTTAGCATGGTGGTCAAGTAGAATAGGTCGAGTGTTTAGTTTGTGGACTCAAATCATCCTTTTGTTGGAGGCATGGTTGTCAGAATTGTGGCGCTTACTCCAAAAGTTGTATGGCATGTTTCAGGTATGCATTCATTGATTCAATGCTCTTATGAGGTCCTTAGGAAGTTACAGGCGAGAAACATGCAAGTTCACATAGGTAAGTCACTGTGGCTAGAGAGTTTCAGACATACCTGGACTATTTTGTGATTTTTAGAAGTTATAGGATGTTATCATGGTGATTCATGCCAATTTTAAGGTCAGTATGCTGAATAATTTTGAATATATACAAGTTTTGGCAAAACTGGGTAAGTTGAACTGTGTTTTTATAGCAAATATGGACCTTCTGATGCTCGATGTGAATTTGTTTCTTTGCATGGGGAGCTGAAATCTTAGTCATATCTTCTTAGGTCAGTTATAAAACTATAAGAAAAATAATTAGGTGAGTTAATTGTCATGTTTTTATGAACGATCGTTAAGAAGGTAAAGTGGTCTTAAACCCTAGCTAAACCCTAGCTAGGAGCAACTTGCAAAAAAGTGAGTATACTGAGCCTATTTTGATTGATAGTGAAAAATTTATTATTTTATGTCATTTAATAATATTCCATACTTACAGAAATATAGGATAAAGCTTTTGGTCATATGTGGGCCCCACCTAAAAATGGTAGTTTCTGAAGAGTTTTAGTTTAAGGAAAAGTTATCCAAATAATTCAAGGTCTAAATTAAAATTGTGTGATGTATGTTAGTTGATATTTATGTCCATGGAGGTTTCAAGACATGTTCATGTAGGTTCATGGACTTTTTAGGTCAAAACATGTTGACCGGTCAAAGGGTAGTTTTTGGGATCTCAAATAGTAGGGTTCAGTGAAATGGTCATAACTTGAGCTACAGGTGGAGTTTTGAGATGATTCAAGTTGTGTTGGAAATTTGATTCAGATATATTTATAGTGAGATATTTATTTACTCATGAAAATGTCATTTTATAAGGTTTCTAGGTAATTATTTGATAAATAATAGTTTTGGCAGTTCAAGACAACATGTGTTTTGGTGAAGGTTTGATGTTGTTTGAAGCATGAGATGGATTGGGTAGTGCTTAATATCACCTATAATGTGAATAGGGGAATTTAACATCCAATGATACAATTTTTAGGTATTGAATGTATGTATAAATGATTTTATGAGCTAACCTTTGGAAATAGTGTTTTTGGAAGGTTGATTTGGTGAAGGAAAATGTTTTGTGGTTTGAAGTAACAATGGATTTGCATGACTTATAAATTACTTATAAGTGGTAACTAAAAGGTTATGAAATTTATTTTGAGTGGAGTGGTCACTGTAATTTTTTTGTTTGAGGTATAAGTGATTGTGGGATTAGACTTAATTTTCCATCGCAAATCCTCCATCCATCCCAGGGTTCTGAAGTTGGTTCAAAAAACATCTGGTTTGAAAATTGTAACGGACACCAGGCCTATTAAATGACATAATTTGAATTGTTTTATTCCTTGCAACCATGTATATTTTTTATGATCTTTTAATTTTTATAATTCATATGAACAGTTGTTTTTTTTTTTGGTCTGAAAATTTAGCAATTAATTTAAGGAAGGAAGTACGGGCATTTTTTTAAGAATGTGCCCATGGGGTTTTTGGAAGCCATTTTTGGCACATGTCATGAGGTTTTTAAGCTATGAAGAGACCTACTTCGGAGCCCTACCTTGGCTGGGTCTGGTCATATGTGATAGTTTATGACGTTAGTTTAATTTAATTAAGTTTAATGGTTTTGAATTTATCATAAGGTACTAACCATCATTTTTGGTTTAGAAAGAAGAATGCATATAAAAGTGATTTTTTAGCTCATTTTGGGAGTTAGTCTTGCTGGGTGAATAGTGCGACCCATAAGTGGAGTAAATAATAGGTATGGGGAATTTCTGTATCTGATTAAGATGTGATATAGTTTGAATAATTTTTTAGACTGTTGCAAGAGTTTTAGGAGGCAAGACAAGTCCATGAATACCTAGAGAGAAAAAGTTGAAGAGGTTTGCTTGAGAGAGAGTTTGAAGGAATTGGAACTGACATTTGGCATCACTATCAGATGTGGTATCACACATATTTTCAGTGGTCATATTCTAAATCTCTTATATGAGTCATATTCATGGAATCTCTTGTTGTGAGTCATATCAACAGGTGTTGGGATTGGGCTCCTTGTGGGGGGTTGGTGCCTCATTAAAGAAATATATTGTGATGTGTAATATTCACTTGAGTCATTTGTTGTGCGTAATATTATCAAAGGTTTAGGGTTTTGTGCCTTCTAAAACAATCTTGTATGATGTGTATATTTTTGCAAGGCCTTGCTTTGATAATATAAGCATGGTTTTTCAGTGGTTTTCCTTCCCCATGAGGGTTTCCCAACTTCATCGAATGTCTATGTGTTCTCTCTCTTATTACAATTGCTCTTGTGAATGGTTAATGTACATATAATAAGCTCATATGTGGTTATGGATGATGAATGGTTAAATGAATGTTAAATGTTTCTCAACGTAAAAGAATTTAAAATTTTGTAGGACTAATTCATCCCCCCTCTCAATCCATTGTGATTCCAATTTAATGTGTGATTGAGTCTTATCTAGGTAGCTAGGGTTTGTTTTGTAGATACAAGCGCAACATGAAAATCCTACAAGGAAGTGTATATGACATAGAGTGAAGTGAAGGAAACATTATTAGACATTGAAAGAACAAAATTTACATCTATTACCCTCTATTCCAGGACATTACACCGCAATTCAATATTACACCTGGGATAGATATTTTCTCCTCTTCTGGGTGATAATGTCCCAACTCATCTTCTAAATGAAGCATACATAGTTTAGACGAAGCCCGTTCCACAATCAGTCTAACCTATTTCATTGAAGTTTTTGATTCATATTTTTATTTAGTTTTAGATTTGATGATTACTAATACTGTTGTGGAGTTGTGTGAATGATCATATTACAAGAAGTACAAGAAGAAGAAATAGAAGGTACATTAGAAAGCCCTTTCCGGAATCCTAAGTATCTTCCTTTCCCGGTGGAAGGTTATGATACGACACCAAAAGGTACTAATTCTATTGAAGTGGGGGCTACCCCATATTTTCATTAGTGAAAAGTTGGTTAATAATTTGGTGAGTTTGAAAGTTGAAGAACTTTCCAAGGATTTAAGTTACCATAAACATTGATGGATTCATTTCTTCAATGCACAAGAAAGTTTCCCAAACTTTCCATTTCTCATTGATGTTATGAGCTTTGTGATGATTTATATGATGACATGGGAGGATATGGATCTTGTGTTTAGGATTCCAATGATTAATATGCACTCATTAGAGGACTTCACCTTAACTATACGAATCTAATTCTGTTGTCGCGTCTGTGATAGGTGATAATGAACATCGATTTTACAAGGTATGAAAAAAGAACACCTCATGATTTTTTTATGAACATCATGCCTCTAAGGGGAAGTATAATCTGTTCATGTTTCTTTTATAATTCACTGAGTTGGAAGGATTTAATTGCTCTTGTGAATATGCTAAAGATAATTTTTCTAGTGATGTTGATTAAAGGGTTGTAGATTGATGAAAGATACAAGTGATAGATGGCCTCTGACTCTCACAAAAGGAGGGTGTATTTGCCCCAAACGTGCATAAGTAAGAATCTAATTTTAAAATATGGTGTTTGACGCTCCTACAAGTGGCACCAAGGATACTTCGAAACCTACAAATTGGTATGGAAAAAGGTGTTATATTGGAAAGAGTAATGGAAAATTATGTCCCTTAAGTCATGTTAGAGAATGTGTTTTATGGTCAAAGAATCTGAATGAACTACTTTTCGCCAGCTGGTCCTGTTTGCAACCCTATACCAAGATTCCCTATCAAAAGTGGGAAAGTGTATCTATGGATTTTGTGGACCGGATTGACAAATGTTCATGGTAAGACTTGCATGTATGTATTGTGGAAGAATCACTATCTGAGTTGCTCATTTTTCATGCACTTTCCTACTAAATTTGATGGGGCCATATGAGTGCTATTTATACTTCAAAGAGATTTTCAAATTATTGGGACACAAAAAACATTATGAGCTTTTTTGGAAAGAGTTTTGACAGATAATTAGGACAAACTCACACCAAACTACTAGTATACCGACCCTACAAACCCCGATGGAAAACCACAACAGTGGAATAAGTGGGCTGAGGCATACTTGATTTGTATGTTTTAGGGAAGCATTTTGCATGGATTAATGGTTATAATCTAGTTGAGTTTTCTACCATACTGCACTCATATTTCTATTGTTATGTCTCCTTTTAAGGCTTTGTATGGTTATGATGCTAAATCTTTTCATGATATAATGATGATAAATAGAGTGCCTAGTGCACATAGAGTATGTGTAAACAAAGCATGTGATACATGAGTGCTCTCAAAAACGAAAATTTTTCACCAAGCCCAAAGTAAAGACAAGTGTATGAAGATTGCAACAAGGATTAGAGAACCTTGGACAAGTACTGGATGGATTTGGTGTATCTTAGATTGTAACCCTATAGGAAATCTACACTCAAAAAGAAGTGGCAAATAAAATTTGAAGGCACATTTTCTATGGCCCTTAAATAGTTCTAAGAAGAGTTGGTAATTATTCCATCAATTAGACCTTCTAGCAAAATGTTAAGATTCCCCATCATTCTTTCATGTTTCTTGTATTAAGAAAGCATCTTGGGAAATATGTTTACAACCTTCTCTAGATTGCCTCCTTTAGATGAAGAAAGGAAATTGGTTTAATTATTCTCAGAATACATACTTGATACATGGGCATGAATTTTATGGCACATTAATCAGAATATTTAGTGAATGGAGAAGATTTCATTGAGGATGCCCACATGGTAAAATGATTCAATCTAGGGGCAATCCCAAATTGGGCAATTTCTTGAGGGCAAGAAATCTTGGGAAGGGAGGACTAATTCCCCTTTTCAAGCAATAATTATCAATAGAAGGTTTGATATCCTTTAATCCACCTCCCCCTTGGATTACGGAATTTTTATTTGGGTGAAATCAACTTATCCCTGTGCATTTAATAATTACATATTATAATCAGACATGACAAATTATATAGTAGAAATCATTTATATATATGGGCCAATTACTTTTTTATATCGGGGTAATCGATTAATTTAAAGCAAGTCAACTTATTGGAGGAACATTGATTTACCCCATGATCGTAATTTCATTTTATTTTTGGGTGAATCGATTTATCTAGGAATTTGATTCCTTTTGTGCGTCATAGTTTAATTAATAATTAGTTCGTGTGTAATCTCCTTCCGTCCGGCTGTATTTTAATTGATAAATGACATTAGGGAATTAAATTTGGAAATCTCGAGTTTGAAGGCTAATATATGGCCATTTTTAAATTCAAATCTCCCCCATTTAGAGAAATGCACCAAAATTGGAGGGAAACCAATTTGATCCTACATTGTAAATCTATAAAAGGAGAGAGGCAATCCTTTGAGCATGTTTATGGGTTTTATCAAACTTATCTTCATGCTTAAAGAGGGATGTATGCCCACTTGTGACAAAAATAAAAGGTGTTCTCAAGACCACCATTGTGTGAAGTGTGTGTGACCTTTGAAGAGCTCTGAATTGATAAGTTCTTGCATAGTAAATTTTGATTTTATAAGGTGCCTTGTTTTGGGAGTGTTTTATATTCATGCTTTGTGGAGATTTTAGAGAAGGATTTTTGTGATTATATGTTTTTTGGTTTATTCTATTGAAAATCAACGTTGCTTTGAGTGAGTTTTTGACATATTTGGGAGGTGGTGTAGTGCTTGAAGTCTACATTAGATCCAGATTTTTAATCATAACCCAAATCGACTTTTTGATGACATTTTGGGTATAAATTTCATGGTGATTGATTAGGGTTTAAATCTATGTATTTCTGCATGTTTTTTTGGATGATTAAACACTTTTTCCTAGGAGCTTTAAACCTGGGGAGTGACTAGGATCCCACCCGTTATAGTATCATAATATATTCAATTAAAAATCATGTTCAAAAACAAAAACCACCACACCCATATAGAACGATGAGAAAATAAAACCACTCCAAGAAAATACTAAAAATAGTGGACATAGAACTATCACTTCCCGCAAAAACTCGCAGAGACACCACCCAATACAACAGAAAGCCCAAACCCCAGAGCTAACACTAATCCATGGAGACTGACCACTCGGGAGCGAGAAATTTTACCACCTCTAAGGAAATGCCACACGCGCCGAGCACAAAAGGAAAAAAAGCAAAGGATGAACCCAAATGCTATGGAAGACCCCACAGGAAAAACCACACCATCAGAGACTGAACAACTGGAGCTGACAGATTGAATGTCAAATTTTTTTCTCTAGATTGACCACCCTTGAGCCCCACCGATCTAGCTGCATGCACATCTTCCAACAAATGGCATCATGACCCTGTGTCATTCAAAGCACCTTAATAATCTTCCTATTTTCTGAGAGCAAGCCATCATGAACACTGAGGGTAACATGTTTCCTCACCCAAAAAATGTTAGAGGCCTCAATCAATTCACCCCCTTGAAGGAGTTTTATGAAATAACAAAGAGATGATTTGTACCTCCTTCACGTTTTGGAAAATTAACCATGACGCGAAGCTAAACCAAGAGGCTAATCCCGAATCGACTCGGGCTCGCTTTGACTCCCCCAATAGTCTTCCCCCAACACTTAGCAATGGAAGGCACTGATGTAGTTTCTAGTCTTCCCCCCCTAAAGATAATGCCCAGATGATCCTGGGAATGATCACCAGTGAAATCCATTTCTTTCCTGTTTAGTGCCCACGCCATAGAATGATGAAAGGAAAGGGTGGATCAAACCTTGCTATTAAATTACCACGGCCAATAAGTTTCCATAATTCTGAAAAAGTAATGATAAAGATTGCCAACACACTTCAAAAGGACCAACTCTCCCCCTTCACTAGAAATAATAGCCAGGAGATCTTCCCTCCCACGTGCCAATTGATTTCAGACCTTATGCTCCCCCTCTCTTTTATGTACATACTTTGCTAAAAGATCCATCGCAACATTTTTTAAGCCGCCCTTAAATATGATTTATTTCCATCTTGGAGATATTTTTCACCAATGCATAATGTTGGCAAATATAAAACTCTAATTTTCCATGAGATAGCCTTACCCCCTCAAAATATCATTAATAACCACATGGAATCATCCTCTTCTCAAATCCTCACACCCACAGTAGTGCCCTTTTTAATGCTTCCGAAGAGCTTGAGCTTCTGTTTTGTTACATGCTATCCTTCCTCAAATGGGTTAGAGCTAGCCAAATTAACCTGGCCACTCGCATCCATAATTAAACACCACCCCTCCTCATAAGACTTGGATTACTTTAGAGGTACATCAAAATTCATTTCTAAATTAGGAGAAGGGGGAGACCACCCCTCTGTTTTTTTCCTTCGAATCATCTTCTCCACTCTAGGAAGCCTTTCTTGATAATCAACCCCGACCAAGGAGTTTGATCAAAGTCCATATGGATCAATCCACATCCATCAAAGACGAATATGTAAAGGTCCTTACACTTCACACTCAACATTCTTGGACCGGATTGACAAATGTTAATGGGTAAAGATTGCATGTATGTAGTAGTGGATAGAATCACTAAGTAGTATGCTCATTTACTGCACCTTCCTACTAAATTTGATGGCCATATGATTGCTATTTTATACTTCAAAGAGATTTTCAAATTATTGGGACAAAAAAATTATGAGCCTTTTTTGGAAAGAGTTATTACAGATAATTAGGACAAAACTCACACCAAATACTAGTTACCACCCACAAACTGATGGGAAAACCAAAATAGTGAATAAGTGGGCTGAGGCATACTTGATATTGTATGTTTTAGGGAAGCATTTTGCATGGGTTAAGTGGTTATATCTAGTTGAGTTTTTCTACAATACTGCACATCATATGTCTATTGTTATGTCTCCTTTTAAGGCTTTGTATGGTTATGATGCTAAATCTTTCATGGATATAATGATGATAGATATTAGAGTGCCTAGTGCACAAGAGTATGTGTAACAAAGCATGGATATCATGAAGGCTCTCAAAGAAAATTTTCACCAAGCCCAAAGTAGACAAAAGTTGTATGAAGATCAACATAGGAGTGAGAGAACCTTTGAAGTGGATGATTTGGTGTATCTTAGATTGTAACCCTATAGGAAATCTACACTCAAAAAAAGTGGCAAAGAAAATTTGAAGCCACATTTCTATGGGCCTTACAAAGTTCTAAGAAGAGTTGGTAAGATGGCCTACGAATTAGACCTTCTAGAAAATGGTAAGATTCCCAATGTCTTTCATGTTTCTTGTATTAAGAAAGCACTTGGGAAATATGTTACACCTTCTCTAGAGTTGCCTCCTTTAGATGAAGAAAGGAAATTGGTTTTAATTCCAGAATACATACTTGATACATGGGACATGAATTTAAGGAGACATGTAATCAAAGAATATTTAGTG
This sequence comes from Taxus chinensis, assembly GCA_019776745.2. Taxonomy (NCBI): domain Eukaryota; kingdom Viridiplantae; phylum Streptophyta; class Pinopsida; order Cupressales; family Taxaceae; genus Taxus; species Taxus chinensis. The sequence goes on along the minus strand of CM034152.1, from coordinate 758,297,700 downwards.
AAATGGAAAGATTTACTAATGGAGGATGCCACATGGTAAAATGATTCAATCTAGGGGCATCCAAATTGCAATTTCTTGAGGGCAAGAAATCTTGGGAAGGGAGGACTGTAATTCCCCTTTTTCAAGCAATAATTAATCAATGAAGGTTGATATCCTTTAATCCACTCCCCTTGGATTACAGGAATTTTATTTGGGTGAAATCAACTTTCCTTGTGCATTTAATAATTACATATTATTTAATCAGACAAGTCAAAATTATAAGGAGGAAATCAATTTATTTATGGGCCAATTAATTTTTATTCGGAGGTAAGTCGATTAATTTAAGCAAGTCAAACTTATTGGAGGAAAATTGATTTAACCCATGATCTAATTTATTATTATTTTTGGGTGAATCGATTTATCTAGGAAAAATTTGATTCCTTTTTGGGCATTAATTATTATTTTTAATTCTCCCTTGTATTTAATTTGAAAATGCATTAGAGGGAATTAAATTTTGGAATTGGAGTTTGACTTTTAGGCCATTTTAAATTCAAATCTCCCCCATTTAGAGAAATGCACCAAAATTGGAGGGAAACATTTGATCTCTACATTGTAAATCTATAAAAGGAGAAGAGGCAATCCCTTTGAGCATGTTGATGGTTTATCAACTTATCTTTCATGCCTTAAAGAGGGAGTATGCCCACTTGTGATCCAAAATAAAAGTGTTCTTCAAGACCACCATTGTGTGAAGTGTGTGTGACCTTTGAAGCTCTGAATTGATAAGTTCTTGCATAATATTATTGATTTATATAAGGTGCCTTGTTTGGGAGTGTTTATTCATGCTTTGTGGAGATTTAGAGAAGGATTTTTGGTGATTATATGTTTTTGGTTTATTCTAGTGAAAATCAACTTGCTTTGAGAGTGAGTTTGACATATTTTGGAGGTGTTTTAAGTGCTTGAAGGTCTACTATTATATCCAGATTTTTATCATACCCAAATCGACTTTTTGAATGACATTTTGGTATAAATTCATGGTGATTTGATTAGGGTTTAAATCTGATTTATTTCTGCATGTTTTTTTGGATGATTAAACACTTTTTCTAGGAGCTTTAAACCTGGGGATTGCTAGGATCCCACCCGTTATAGTATCATAATATATTCAATTAAAATCCATTGTTCGAAAACCAAAAACAACCAACCCAAATATAGAAACGATGAGAAAATAAAACCAACCAAGAAAATACTAAAATAGTGAGCATAGAACTATCACTTCCCAAAAAAACTCGACAGAGACCACCCAAATACAACCGAAAGCCCCAAAACCAGAGCTAACACTAATCCATGGAGACTGAGCCACTCGGGAGCGAGGAAATTTTACCTCCTAAGGAGATGCCAACACGAGCAGAGCACAAAAGGAAAGCAAAGGATGAACCCAAATGCTATTGAAGAGCCACCACACCATCAGAGACATGAACAACTGGAGCTGAAAGACTTGGAATGTCAAATTTTTCTAGAATTTGACCACCCTTGAGCCCCACCGAGCTAGCTGCATGCACATCTGCCACAAAATGCATCATGACCGTGTTCATTTCAAAGAGCACCGTAATAATCTGCCTAGATTTCTTGAGAGCCAAGCCATCATGAACCACTGAGGGTAACATGTTTCCTCACCCAAAAAATGTTAGAGCCTCAATCAAATTCACCCTATGAAGGAGTTTAATGAAATACAAAGAGATGATTTGTACCTCCTTCACGTTTTGGAAAATTAACCATAGACGAGAGATAAACCAAGAGGCTATCTCCGAATCGACTCGGGCTCTCTTTGACTCCCCCAAATAGTCTTCCCCCAACACCTTAGAAATGGAAGCACGAGTAGTTCTAGTCTCCACCCTAAAGATAATGCCCAGATGATCCTGGGAAATGATACCAGTGAAATCCATTTCCCTGTTAGTGCCCCATAGAATGATGAAAGGAAAGGGTGGGATCACCTTGCTATTAATTAACCACGCCAATAAGTTTCCATAAATGCTGAAAAAGTAGAATGATAGGATTGCCAACACACTTCAATTAAGGACAACTTCTCCCCCTTCCCTAGAAATAATAGCCAGGAGATCTTCCCACGTGCCAATGATTTCAGACATTATGCTCCCCTCTCTTTTAATAGTACCATAATTTGCTAAAAGATCCATCGCAACATTAGCCTCCCTTAAAATATGATTTATGTTCCATCTTGAGATATTTTCAAGCCAATGCATAATGTTGCAAATATAAAAATCTAATTTCCATGAGATAGCCTTACCCTCAAAAATATCATTAATAACCACATGGGAATCATCCTCTATCTCCAAATCCTCACAACCCAACATTAGTGCCACTTTTATGCCTTCCAGAAGAGCTTGAGCTTCTGTTTTGTTACATGATCCTTCCTAAAATGGGTAAGAGCTAGCCATAATTAACCTGCCACTCGCATCCATAATTAAACACCCCCTCTCGATAGACTTGGATTACCTTTAGAGGTACCATCAAAATTCAATTTTCTAAATTAGGAGAAGGGGGAGACCACCTCGGTTTTTTTCCTTCGAATCATCTTCTCCACTCTAGGAAGGCCTTTCTTGATAATCAACCCCGACCCAAGGAGTTTGATCAAAGTCCATATGGATCAAATCCAAACATCCATCAAAGAGAATATGGAAAGGTCCTTACACTTCACACTCACATTCTTGGAGATTGAAATGTCTAGCTTATACTACATGAAAGAAATTTTAGAAGAGGATTCTTGGAATATTCTCAAATTACGCTCCCACCAGATATGCCAAATTAGGAGCATTGGAGCATTGATTCAAATGCTTGACAATGAGCCCCCTTTCCCTAGTTTGGGCCAAGAAATAAGAGTTTCTCTAATTGATTTACATTCCACCCACACTAGGCTCAGATGAAGGCAAAATAAGGACTAACATTGATAAGTGAAAGGACAATGAAGCATCAAATGATCAACATATTCTTTCACTTCCTTACATAAGACACACTGGGAAGGACCCGCATAACCCCATCTCTTTCTACATTCCTAAGTCACTATTTTACCCTTGATAACCAACCAACAAAACACTCCAGATTTTGGAAGGATGTTTGAATCCCAACAACCAGTCCAACTAGGGACTCCTTCTTTACTGGCCCACCATTTATAACCTACTTTCACCTGATAAGATCCTGAGGTTGATCTAGTCCGTAACACTATATCATTTTTAGAAGACCGTAATGTGAAATGACCCTAAATTTCCTTTCTGAAACATTCTTTGGAGAAAACTGATATATTCAAATCTTCCAGGTCTTTCCATTTTCTAATCAAAGAGCCTTCTTCAGGAGGAAAACTATAATTATCCACTTTATCTCCCCACTGAAACTTTACCTCAGTCATAGCTTCCAAAAGATCATGATGACCACAGATTTCTAGTTTTCCATTCCAAGAATCTTTCCAAAACTTAGCCATCTCTCGGTTCCCAATCCACTAGGAAGAAAGGTTAGCAAATAATTCTCTATATGCTATAAAAACTCCACATGTGAGAGCCCCTGGGGACTTCTACTCTAGATATCACTAATTCAGGGTTAACCCCCACATATATTTTTGACGGAATAATGAAATCACACTACTTTTGGGATTAGATAAGAGACTCCAGATATTTTTAGCTCCTAAAGCCAAATTCTGCCATTTCAAATTCAGAATGCCAGCCCCGCCTAAAGATTTTGGGAGAGCCACTTGATTTCACCCCACCAAATGATTTCTTTTCTTTGCTAGTGCCATTCCAAAGAAAGTTTCTAATTAGTTTTTCAATTTTCTTGAGGAACACAAATATAAGCCTAATAACAGATAACATATAGGTTGGAATAGAATTCAGCACCGAGTTAATGGGGGTGATCCTACCTGACATAGTAAGCCATTTCCCTTTACAACTCTGAATCTGATTCTTAAAAGAATGCACCAATTCATTACACAAAGAGGAATGGCACGCTCCCACAAATAAAGGAATCCCAAGATAATTCTGAGGAAGAGAACCTTTGACAAAACCCATAATGTTCAAGATTATCCTTTAAAGCTTGGGAGGGGTATTAAAGAAAAAATGACTGATTTAGCCAAACTAATAACCTGACCAACAACTTCAAAATACAAGTCAAGCACCACCCTGAAGGCTCTAGCTTCCTCAACTGAGGATCTTCTAAACTGAAAGGTATCATCGGTGAATTGTTGATGAGCAACATGATCTAAACCATCCGAGATTGACAAGTCTCTAATCTAACTGACCAACCGAGCCACCTTTAGCGCTTAACCCAGAGCCTCCGCCACCAGAATGAAAAGGAAAAATGAAAGTGGATCACCTTGATGAATACCATGATAACTACTAAAAACCCCTTCCATGGAGCCATTCACCAACACAAAGAAGGTAGGAGTAGCAATGTAGTCATAGACCCATTTACAAAAGCACTCGGGAAAGCCCAAGCAAAGTAACATTTTCATCAAAAAAAAACCAATTAATTCTATCATAGGCTATACTAAAATCCAATTTAAGAAACATGTCAGGAGTCCTATTTATACAAAGAGAATGCATAAGTTCATGAGAAAGAATGATACCCTCAGAAATTGATCAGCCTGGGAGGAAACCCGTCTGATCGATCGAAATCAACTTATTAAGCAACAACTTAATACGCTCCAAAATGGCTTTGGAAATAATCTTATAAGTAGTATTACACAGTGAGGTGGGTCTAAAAACATCCATTGATTCAGTTGGAAGATTTTTAGGAAAAAGGCTAATCAAAGTATGATTCATCTCTCTCAACACCTTACCAGTAGACAATGATTCCTCAACCGCCATCACAACATCCTTTCCAATAACCTCCCAAAAGTCCTGGAAGAAGGCTGCTAGGAAACCATCCAGGCTTGAATATTTCTATCTCTTTATGGAAAACACTATTTTGCACACCTCTTCTTCAGAAAAGGGGGCCAACAACCTCGTGTGATCACCCTCCTCTACCAATTTGGGAATCTACTCCAATAAAACCTACAATTGAGGAAGAGGAGTTAAAATTTCCCCTCCTAGTAATGAGGAAAAGTAGTTCACCACTTCAATTTTAATTCCCTTTTACTCCCTAACCTAATCACCTTCATCATTTTTGAGCTTCAAGATGAAATTAGAGTTACGCCTTAACTTAATCGAGGCACAAAAAAATTTAGAATTCTTATCCCCTTCCCTAAGCCAAACCTCTCTCGATTTCTATCTCTAATTAATTTCTTCTTTCAGTAATAAATCATTCAATTCATCTAAAAGAGATTTCTCCTTCTGACAATCCTCATGATCGATGCCGATTCTAAAAACCCTTTCATTCAAATCATTCAGCTCAGATTCCACTCGCAAATTTTCTTTAAAAATATTCTTAAAAAAAGATTTATTCTAGGCTAAAATCTCTTGTTTAAGTAAGGCTAATTTCTTAGGAAGAATGAATGTCTTCGTACCCTTTACCATGAAATAAGACCACCATTGTTCTACCAAACTATTAAAGGAAGGGTCCTTCATCCAAATCATTTTGAATTTGAAAGGAGACCTCCTGGGAGCTTCATCCAATTGTAGGTGGAGAACAATCGGAAAATGATCCAACTCGGACCAAGGCAAAACCTCACTTTCTAACAGAACGTTTTCTAATAGCCATTGGGTCCTAGCAAGGAAATGATAAATATAGACAAAGATTCGACCTGACCCGTCGACACTAAAATTTTCCTCCAAAATTTCTATTTCATTAATGTATGTATTAGGAATAGGATGTTGTTAAGTGTAATTAGTAGTAGCGTCCGATAGAAGATAACGGCGCCGTCAGTATGGTGCCGCCAATAATGTGGAGTACGGTAACAGTCAAAGTACAATAGGAATGTTGTAAAAAGTAAATATTTGTCGTAAGTGGTCCGGTAATGTTAAAATGTCAAAGTTTGGGTAATTAGAGAAGTAGGGTCTACATGATTAGGAATTAGAAATATTATATTGGTAATAAGGACAAGGAGTGAGGTCATAAATATTTGTTGTATTTTATTTGTAAAAAGTCTAAAAATGTGGAACCCATGTAAAATGATAAGGTTTATCTTATCTTAACAGATAAGCTTACATGTAAGATAAGAGTTAAGGTATGGAATATAGATTCGTCAAAGTGGATTTCTTATCCTATCTTAGAGATAGGATGGATAAGCATGGGAGTTCTATAAATAGAGAGGCCAACCCCCCTCATTTAGCATAGAAGATAGTAGTGAGAATACTTGTAGGAAGTGTGCGAGGAAGCCAATCATTTTAAAGGTGTGTTGAAGAAGCCATCACAGAGGTGTTTAAACCAATTTGTAACGTTCTCCCCTAGTCTTTGGTGCATTATCTATGGGTGAGATTGTAACATTTTCATGTTCACTATATAATTTATTTGATATTTCAGCTTTGTTCATTTTGTCTAATATAGTCAAATGGTATTCTTCGTGCTTCGGTTGTTGTTTGGTTTCCAGATGACATCCACCAAAATAAAGGCTGTGCATTAGTAAATAATCATAGCACGAGGAGAGAGTTCCCGGTGTGACTATAGAATTGTGCGGATTGGTGATGACATTTTGGTTTTTGTTGCCAGGACCATTCCTCGTTGGTGATTTGGAGAGATATTACCACTTAGGGCAAAAAGTAATTGGAGGGAACCTTGTTTTTACTGTGCATAGTAGTAGTAGTTACCATGGTAAAGTCATTTTTACCGTGATAGTAGATACCATGTTAAAATTCATTTTTCCATGGAATAGTAGTTACCCTGGAAAGTACTTTTGCTGGGAAATAGTAATTACCCAGTAAAGTCACTTTTTATCGTGATAGTATTGACCGCAGTAACTTCACTTTTTACATTGAATAGTGTTTACCACAGTAAAGTCAGTTTTACCGTAGTAAGCAAGTTTTACATAGTTACAGTGGTCATTTCTATTTTAACTGTAGAAAGGGTAAAGTCACTTTCTAGGTATAGTGATTCCAAGATTTGTGACACATAATAAAGTCTTGGTAATTGTACTTGTGGGTTAGGAGTCACGGTGGTTACTTTTTGAATTGAAAATGGGAAAGATTCTGTTTTTCAGCTCATCAATGACGATGTCTTCTTTCATTCAAGAGTTTAAACAATCTTGTATCGTAATGGCCTTATAAGAAGGGAACAATGGACTGAATTTTTTCCTACCTTTTGGATGGTTCAGCATGAGGTGGTTTCCCTTTTTTCGTGTCGATTCACCTCTGAGTCTTCCCCTCTCATCCATGATGATGTGAAAACACTATTTTTGGTGAGAATGTGAAAAATAATGGGATTTTTAGTAACTGAAAGTTTTCTTGAAGAATTTGGTGAGCTAACAGAAATAGAGACCTCATGATCGAGATCAAAAGCTATCCCAAGGAGAGACGGAGAAGCTACGTGATTATAATGGCTGTTTCTAGAGCTTAGGAGGAGGAATGCTCGATGCCCAGATACGGAAGGAAGGACTAGCGGATGGGTTGATGAATGCGTGGATCATCTCATTATGTAAGCACTTCATTTTGGGGATGAAGCCAGAGATCAACCAACGAGTGAAGTCTGACCGCCCCAGCTTACCATTGAACAAGCAAAGGAGAATTGCAAGAAGGTAAGAAGAAAGCATGGAAGAGGAAAGCCCAAAGAAATTGGCTGCTAACGTAGAAGCCTACACTAGCACCTGGTCCGAATCAACAACCACTCCCGGTGAGCACAACTATTCTCATAAACATCTACTGAGTGATGAAGATCTGCTCAAAAAGATGGGTTAGTTAACTATTTAATCTTCTTCAAGGGAAAGGAATTTAGTTCTCAGGGAGGGAGATAGGGTCCAGAGAAATATTTCGACGTGTTTGTTATGGTTGTTATAAAAAGGGTATTATAAGTCTAATTGTCCAGATAGAGCTTCTACATATGGGTAAGGGAGATAATGATAAAGGAAAAAGCGACCTGTGCATTCTTTTGATGTAGTAGATAAGAGTTAGACCAATAAGAAGAGATGTGTTTGTAACAAAAAAGAAGAACGAGAAAGGAAAGAGAAAGATAATCAAGATGGAAATGATACAAGAAGATGAAAAGAAGAAAACTAGTAGAAACATAGGAGAAGAAAGTTGGGTGTGCAGGATTTTCTGATTTCAAGGGGCAAGCCATTACTCCATCTTGGAAGATCTTCCAAAAGGCCTGCAAATATTACATATGGTTCAACTCTGGCTATTTTTGTCTTCTGAGAAGAGGCGGGAGGGTGAGGTTGGACTCAATGCTCGAAGAAGGAAGGAGGTTGAGGTCCCATTTTTTTTGGGGGGGAACGGAGAGGCAGATCCATTGCTCCACCAAGCGAGATATTATGTAATGGTATTTCAATTCACTGATGTCTTAGTGATGGAGGGCTTGCAGTTAATGTAATGACGAGTTGTAATGAATATGTTGGGTTTAAAAATGATCGACCCTTAACAAGGAGGGGAGGGAATCGCTCCTTCCTACCTGATTTATAAGAATCCGAGGAATCGAAAAAACAAATAAAAATACCGCCTTTATTTAGCCCCTTGCCACGCTTGGCCCTTGGGCCCAATCGCCGGCCGTTCTTAATCTTCTACGGGCCTTTCTTACGCTCTCGGGACATCAGAGAGTGTCCTCGTGTGTGGTCCAGGTTGATGGCGGGATCGCCCGGGTTACGTGTTGTTGTGTGGTAGACTTTTAGGTGATGAAAAAAGGTAATGTTGCAAATACACCAATACTGTGGGCAGACCATGGCTAAGGAGGTTCATGCACGAAATACGGGAATGGAAGTTTAATCGACACTTGGAGCATTGGTATAGAGAGAGGTTGAAGATAAACGTGGATCCCCGACATCATAAAGTAGAATCTGTGGATTCAAGTGATAAACTGATGATTTGAAAATCCTATGATTACTCTAGTACCAGTGAAGTGGACATGAAGATGAAGAAAGTGAGTGGATGTTTCAGTCATGGATATCTTGACCAGTCACACAACACATGACCCCCATAAATTATCTGAAGAAGAAGTTTGATGCTCGTCTCCAACAAATAAATATTGGTGATGCTGTGATGGAGAGTGAGAAGGATCCTACCTCCAGCTCTTTCGAAGGTACATTACGCCTTTCACTTTGCGTACAAGGAAACCCGTCAAGTACGTTGGGTAGTAGAACATTATATTGAAGCTGGAAGATGGTTGGCTAAGCATATTAAATGAATGCCCATATAGAAGTGTATCCTAATTTTTCCAGAGACTGTAAAAGAGAAATAGATAAAGTTGACTTGATGCAGGATTCATATGGCTGTGGAGAATTTAGAATGGGTTTTTAATTTGATCTCAATAAAAAATAATGGGAAGTACGCATTTGTGTTGATTACAGAAGCATCAATAAGGCACAACCAAAGAAGGGATCATTACCCTCTTCCATTTTCAGATCAGATCTTGGAAGAAGATAGTGGCCAGGAGTGGTGCTATAGTTTTAATGATGGATATAGCGGCTACAACCAAAAAAGTCGTTATTAGCAGAAGAAGATCAGCTGAAGACCACGTTCACATCCTTGGGGAACATTGCTTATTAGAGTTATGGCCTTTTGGGTTGTGTAATGCTCCAGCAAAACCTTCCAACGTTTGAATGATAGGGTGTCAGAACCCTACATTGGACCTTCATCAGAGTATTTCTGGAGATTTTTACATCTATGGGAGCAAGTTGGACCACCGCAACAGATGGAGACAACATTTCAAAGGTGTGATGAAAGCACAAGCTCACTAACCCTACAAAAGTGTAGGTCTTGGAGTTCTAAAGGCGTTTTGTTAGGGGCATGTTGTATCCAGAGATGGTATTGGTACAATGATCCTGAGTAAAGTTTCAAAATCAAAAGATTACATTCTTGATAAAATAGACGTAAATGAGATCATTTTTTTAGGCCATGTGGGTACATAGCAGGTTCATCCAGAATTTATCAAAGATTGCACAGCCACTACCCAGTTCTGAAGGAAGGATGTTGCAGATAACCAGGAAAACAAGGCACATGAAGCTTTTGCGACAATGAGGAAGCCTTGGTGTCTTCACCTGTTTTGAAGAATCCAGATTGGAGCAAGCAATTTCATTGTGTACACTGCTGCCTTCAGATGCAGACTAGTAGTACTTTGGAGCCAAAAGGATGAAAATGGGAATGAACATCCATTACTTTGGGAGCAAGACAAGATGAGCAGTGTGAGGTAAACATACTGTAACTGAAAAAAAAGAGGTTCTGGCTATCAATTTTTGCTGTAAAGAAGTTTAGAAAGTAGAAGAAATACTTGCTAGGGGCAGAAATTGATAGTTGTACGGATCATCTAGGCCTCGAAATATATTGTCAATAGCCTAACCATCAGGGAGGATAGTAGAGGATAATTTTGACTACAAGCATTTGAATTTGCTATTATAGAAGGCCAGGAAAAGAAGCATGTCAATGGCAGATGTGCACTCTCTCGAGCCTATGATGGTTTAGGATCATCATTGGATTGATGATGATTTTCCCGATGCAGCATTGTTCTCCTTGACACAATCCCCCTAGTGCAACTACTAGATATTTGGAATTATCTGAATGAATTAAGTTTCCTGGATGGGTCCAATGCAACGGCTAAGGAGAAATATTACTCAAGCCAGTGTCCATATGCTATTCTGCATGGCGCATTATTGCGAATAGGACCTGATGGACATTACAAGAGGCAGTGGACGTGATCAAGAAGGAGCTGCTAGAAGAATTCCACAAATGGTACATGTGCGAGGCACTTCTCTGGACAACTACAACAAGAAGGTCTTGGATGCAGGTTATAACTGGCCCACTCTTTTTAAAGATGTTATAACTATGGTAAGACATGTGATATTTGTCAAAACACATGGTACCGTACGACTTCTCAGCTCCTTATGTCCTATTCTTCCCCTTGGTCCTTTTTGAAAAATGGGGAATAGACATTGTAGGTCCACTTCAACTACATCACGTCAAAATAAGTATATTGTAGTTGCCACAATATAGTTAACCAAGTGGGTGAAGCTAGGCCTGAAAACAACTTCATGGATGAAGTGGGGGTTTGGTAAGGTTCATATATGACGCATTGTCACCAGGTGTTGGTTCATTAGAAATTTGTAACAGATCAAGGAAGCACTTCATTAATGAGGTGGTTTTAGAAGCCTAAGTCAATAAGTGTTTCTTCATGCACAGGAGGCAAACAACATACAAGCCAAGCACAATGGATTAGGGGAACGAATGTTTGGCTGTGTCAAATTCTAGCAAAAGATGCGCCTTGCAGGTACATATAAAATGGGATAAAAGGATTCATGCAAGCATTGTGGGCATATAGGGCAAACATCAAAGTCCAGCAACAGGGATAACTCCCCATTTCAGTTGGGCCTATGGCATTGATCCAGTTATTTCCTATTTGAGTGTGATATTCCCACTGTGGAGTATGAAAAATGAAAGGATGGATGAAAGTGTGATCAAGTAAAGAAGGTTGGTAACCCTTCATTTGCTAGAGGAAATGAGGGAAAATGCAAATGATACCAGCAATAAGAAGAAAATGAAGCAGAAGGAATCTTGATCAAAAGATACGACTGGTCTCCATTCATGTGAAGAATGGTCCTAGAGTCCTAGTATCTGATTCCAGATACAAAAAAAGAAGACAGAGAAAATTTCTTCCAAAATGGATGGGGACCTACAAAATCGTAGCGTTGCATGAAAAGGGTACGTACAGACTGGAAGGGAATTGGATGGCACTCCCATTACAAAATGGGTCAACATGACAAGTTGAAGATTTTCCAAGCCACCAGAATAGTCTACTCGACGGACGGAGTAGAAGCTAGGAGGGAAGATGTCGACACTAAAAATTTCCTCCAAAATTTCGAGTTAATGAATGTATGTATTAGGAATAGGATGTGTAAGTTGTAATTAGTAGTAGCATCCGATAGAAGATAAGTGGCGCCGTCAGTACGGTGCGCCAAAAATGTGGAGTACGGTAAAAGTCAAAGTATAATAGGAATGTTGGTAAAAAAAGTAAATATTTGTCGTAAGTGGTCCGGTAATGTTTAATGTCAAAGTTTGAGGTAATGAGAGAAGTAGGGTCTCAGATTAGGAATTAGAAAATTATATTGGTAATAAGGACACAGGGTGAGGTCATAAATATTTGTGTATTTTATTGTAAAAAAGGTCTAAAAATGTGGAACCCATGTAAAATGATTAAGGTTTATCTTAGTCAAACAGATAAGCGACATACAGATAAGAGTTAAGGGATGGAATATGATTCGTCAAAGTGGATATTCTATCCTATCGTAGAGATAGGATGGCTAGCCTGGGAGTTCTATAAACGAGAGGCCCCCCTTAATTTAGCATAGAAAGAGTAGTGAGGGAATATGGTAGGAAGTGTGCGAAGGAAGCATAAGTTATTAAGGGTGTGAAGAAGCCATCAAGAGGTGTAATTGTAAAGTTTCTCCTAGTCTTGTGAAGTATCTTCTGGGTGAGATTGTAACAGGGTAATGTTAATATATAATTTATTTGGATATTTCAGATTTGTAGTATTTTGTCTTGTCATAGTCAAATGGTTATTCTTGTGTTCGTGTTGTTTTGTTTCAGATTAACATCCACCAAACTAAAAGGCTGTGCATATAGTAAATATCATAGCCACGAGGAGTTCACGGAAGAATTATCATAGTGCGGATGGTGATGAAGACCCTATCTCATTTGACCAAGTTAAACAACCACGCTTAGAAGAACATCCCCCATAGTCATCCACATCCAAAAAAGTACAAGAAATTTGTTGCGAATGAGGATTTTCTTGTTCACTCCACCATATTCGAATCCGAGAGAGTGGACATTGAAATCTCTGGCAATGCACCACTAGGCACATACCCCAGATTTACCAATTCAGACCCGAAAAAGACGGTATAAAGCATTCTTTTGAGGATATAGATGGCCATAACATGTAGAGTAAGAAAACATTTCATAGCCTTACCTGATTTACACCAAAGAGAATTTGCTGATTTGGACACATCACTAATATCCACTACTAGCTAACAGACTATACCTAATCTCAAGGATGCTCCGTTCGCATCCCATGAAAATACCATTGCCATACCTTCCACTTCCTTAACAAACTTGAGAAACAAACTGATCACTCATATTAGTTTTGGATACAAAAAAAAAGTCTATGCCTTCCTCTATGCTCAAATGCGCATTCTCTTAGAGGGAATTCGTATCAGGGGCGTTCATTCCCATGATATATTCACGATAGAAAAATTTCCTTATCTTCTTTGGGGGGGTCCAGTCCCTCCTTACTGCTTGAATATACAAATAAATTCATCTGATTTGGGTTCTAACTACTGCAGCCTCGTGCTTAGTCTTTCTGTCCATTTACTCAAACCTTCCTTGCCAAAATCCTTGCCATAGTGATAGAAAGATTCAGGAGTCTTGAGAGATCAGTTGATCCTCAACTTCCCAAAAGGGGAGCGGATAGAGAGCCCCACTTACTTCCTCCAACTCTGTTCATTTTCATTTCCAAAACTTTCATTGGCCACCGTCCAATTGTTCTGATCCTCCATTATTGTCAAGTACCCAAACCATTGAAAGAATTGGGGATTTAACCATATATTATAAGTTTTTGCATAAGGGATTTGGTGAAATTTCCCTTCCTTTTCTTTAAATATTCAAAAACGCTGAAATCCCTTTAGTGGTGTTTTGGCCCACGATTTTTTCTTTTTTTTTTTTTTTTTTTTTTTGTTTTTTTTTTTTTTTTTTTTTTTTTTTTTTTTTTTGTTTTTTCTTTTTTTTTTTTTTTTTTGTTTTTTTTTTTTTTTTTTTTTATGCTCTAGGCTCGATATGGCAAACCTTCAAATCACCTTGTTATCCTTGAGAGGAATTTTTTACATCTGGGGGGTTTTACGTCTCTACGCAAATGCCCTAATTGCTGGCATTTAAAATTTAAGAAAAATTCTTGAATATTCCACTTTCTGTTTCCAAATACCTTCAATAGATTTGAGAAATATTGCTGTCGGGCAATGGAAAAGAACAATCCACCGCCAACACAAACCACACTAGCCATACACCGCCCAGGTTTACTGGGTGTATGGTTTTTGGGTCTACTAATCACTCAACAAAGGGACCCACATATTTTTGTCCCAAATACGAGGATGCCAATTATTAATGGGTAATGAGTATAACGAACCCAATTTGTCTTCGTCAAAACAACTGTAGTAGGGTGTCAGTTCAAGGACCAGTTTCGAATGGAGCCGTAGTTGGTGCTCATTTTGATCTCACACCATTTTCCTTGAATATCCCTCACTGTTGTTTACGGCCTCTGTCATGTTTTCTATTTCCCGATTATGCATAAAAAAAACTATGTCCTCCATTGTCGAGTGTGGTGCCCCACACTTGTTTATTGTATAGAAAAGATGACAGACCAAAAATCCAAATCTGGTAAAGGGAGGACATTAGATGATGTAGATTTCCCATTATAAGGGGAAAAAGGATTTTCCAGGGGGGGTTTTTTCACCCATTAAGGTGTATTAAGAATGAATATTAATGTTTCATGGCTTGGAGGGACTGCACAGGTTTAGGGACGGCCCCCGATGTTTTATTTTTGAAAAAGTGCCAGGTGGAAAGTGGGGTTCCACTACTCGCCTTTTTACCACTGAGACTTTTCAAAAGGCCAGATGGGACTCTTGAATCTTATTCTACTCTTTTGGGGGGAAAAAGTTGAGTCCATGAAAATGTATAAATGCAATGAAATACTCTTGACAAAAGGTTGGGAGTTCATTTTCACGAGAAATTTTGAGAAAAGCTAATCCTTTGGAATTTTTTTTGAGAAACGAGGTTGGTTGGTAACTTACTTTGGTTCAGATTTTCATTCAGGTTGAGTTCAGGTTACGAGGGTTTATAGCATCAACAAGCTTTGAGATTGGTAAATACTCTCCCCTGCTGATGAATTTGATAAATTGAGTAATTCAATGTTAAATCTCTGGAAAATTTGTTGTGTATTTCACTTTCAGAATGTCTGCATGTAGTTTTTCTGTTCCTATTGCACTCTTGTATCAAAATATCTTTGAATCATATAGATCTCAATCCTTGTGATAGTCTAGAGGCATCTGCCAATCAATTTTTTAGAAGAGTTGTCATTAGAATGACAATAAATGATTTAAACTCACTGATTCTTCATTGTTGATAGATATTTTTTGTAAGACTCTAGGTGTTACCTTAGGCGTGACTGATCTTAGATTTTGATGTTTTATGGGGTCTTCTAACTTCGAGCCTTCGTGTAGAATCTGAAGATTGTTGAAAAGGTGCAGGTTGGGCCTCCATTGATGCCACACCTTCTAGTTTGAAGGAATGTTTTAAACTATTTTAAAGCTTTATGTTATTGGATTTCTCAATTTTTGTGAAGTTTCCAGGGGATCTGGAAAAGTCCAATCTATCTTGTTGATCTACTCACCAGAAAATTATTCAAACACCCCAACTCCCTGAAAACTGACATGTTCGGATCTGTATATCCACAGAAGAACAAAAATCCATTTGCTAAAGTGTGCATAATGTTCAAGATCCAAATGTCTGTAGTAACCTTAGCCTTGTGTTGAAAATACTCATAATCTGGAAGTGACAACTCATGAGAGTCAGATTGGTGTGTTGACAAATTTTTCCCCAAGGGATTCTCTAAAAATTTATGCCAAAGAAAGGTATATGTCTCCTTCAATTAAAAATTACAAAAATAGGTTCTCTTACCTTGGTTGAAAGCACAACCTAAAATAGTTAGGATAGTTCGGATTATATAAAATCCTTGTAAGGTGGATCCAATCTCTCCACAAAACTGAGTAACAAAGGGTTAGTAGCTTTCATCCCTGGACTAAAAATGATTACAAATTTATCATTATCTGCCTCTAGCTCCTTGCCGAATCGATGTTACGACTCGGACTTTGAAAAAGGAGAATGAATTTTGGTTACCAACACCTGTGTTCCATGAATTTCACCTGTTTTTAAAGAATCCAGATTGGAGCAAGCCATTCATTGTGTACACTGATGCCTCAGATGCAGCACTAGGAAGTACTTGAGCCAAAAGGATGAAAATGGGAATGAACATCCAATTTACTTTGGGAGCAGACAAATGAGCAGTGCTGAGGTAAATTATACTGTAACTGAAAAAGAGGCTCTAGCTATCATTTTTGCTGTAAAGAAGTTTAGAAATTACTTGCTAGGGCAAAAATTTCTAGTTGTAACAGATCATCAGGCTCTAAAATATATTGTAAATAAGCCTAACCCATCAGGGAGGATAGCAAGATGGATAATTTTGCTACAAGAATTTGAATTTGATATTATAGATAGGCCAGGAAAGAAGCATGTCAATGCAGATGCACTCTCTCGAGCCTATGATGGTTTAGGATCATCTTGTGATGATGATGATTTCCCAGATGCAACATTGTATCCCTTGACACAATCCCTAGTGAATACATAGATATTTGGAATTATCTGAATGAATTCAAGTTTCCTGATGGTGCCAATGCAAAGACTAAGAGAAAGATTACTCAAGCCAGTCGTCCATATTCTATTCTGCATGGAGTATTATTTCGAATAGGACCTGATGGACAGTACAAGAGGGCAGTTGGACGTGATCAAGGGGGAAGGACTGCTAGAAGAATTCCACAATGGTACATGTGGAGGGCACTTCTCTGGACAACTTACAGCAAGAAGGATCTTGGATGCAGGTTATCACTGGCCCACTCTTTTTAAGAAGATTGTTATAATTATTGTAAGACATGTGATATTTGTCAAACACATGGTAACCGTAAGACTTCATCAGCTCCATTATGCCCTATTCTTCCACTTGGTCCCTTTGAAAAGTGGGGAAGTGGGGAATAGACATGTAGGTCCACTTCCAACTACTACATCACGCCAAAATAAGTATATGTAGTTGCCACAGATTATTTAACCAAGTGGGTTGAAGCTAGGCCATTGAAAACAACTTCCATGGATGAAGTGGCAAGGTTCATATATGAACGCATTGTCACCAGATTTGGTTGTCCATTAGAAATTGTAACAGATCAAGGAAGCCACTTCATTAATGAGGTGGTAGAAGCCCTAGTCAATAAGTTTTCTATTAAGCAGGAAGGCAACAACATACAAGCCAAGCACAAATGGACAGGTGGAACGAACAATTTTGTGTTGTGTCAAATTCTAGCAAAAGATGCAGCCTTGCAGGTACATAAATGGGATAAAAGGATTCATGCAGCATTGTGGGCATATAGGGCAACATCAAAGTCAGCAACAGGATACTCCCCATTTCAGTTGGCTTATGGCATTGATCCAGTTCTTCCTATTGAGTTTGATATTCCCACTGTGAGAGTTATGAAAAATGAAAGGATGGATGAAAGTGATTCAGTAAAAGAAAGGTTGGTACATCTTCATTTTGCTAGAGGAAATGAGGAAAATAGCAAAGGATACAAGCTATAAGAAGAAAATGAAGCAGAAGGAATACTTTGATCAAAAGATCCGTTGGTCTCCATTTCATGTGAATGACTTGGTTCTAGTATATGATTCCAGATAAAAAAAAAAGAAGACAGAGAAAATTTCTTCCAAAATGGATGGGGCCCTACAAAATAGCAGCTGTGCATGAAAATGGTACGTACCGACTGGAGGAATTGGATGGCACTCCCATTACGAAATGGGTCAACCACGACAAGTTGAAGATTTTCCAAGCACCAGAATAGTCTAGTCTACTCCGAGGACGGAGTAGAAGCTAGGAAGGGGGAAGATGTCGACACTAAAATTTTCCTCGTCCATAATTTCTATTTCATTAATGTATGTATTAGGAATAGGATGTTGTTAAGTATAATTAGTAGTAGCGTCCGATAGAAGATAACGGCGCTGCCAGTACGTACGGTGCCGCCAATAATGTATGTGGAGTACGGTAACAGTCAAAGTACAATAGGAATGTTGTAAAAAGTAAATATTTGTCGTAAGTGGTCGGTAATGGTAATGTTAAAATGTCAAAGTTGGGTAATTAGAGAAGTAGGGTCTACATGATTAGGAATTAGAAATATTATATTGGTAATAAGGACAAGGAGTGAGGTCATAAATATTTTGTGTATTTTATTTGTAAAAAGTCTAAAAATGTGGAACCCATGTAAAATGATAAGGTTTATCTTATCTTAAAAGATAAGCTTACATGTACAGATAAGAGTTAAGGTATGGAATATGATTCGTCAGAGTGGATTTCTTATCCTATCTTAGAGATAAGATGGATAGCCTGGAAGTTCTATAAATAAAGAGGCCACCCCCCCCTCATTTAGCATAGAAGAAGTAGTGAGAAATATTGTATGAGAAGTGTGTAAAGGAAGCCATCAGTTTAAAGGTGTGTTGAAGAAGCCATTAAGAGGTGTAATTGTAAAGTTTCTCCCATAGTATTGGTGGAAGGCAGTGAAGTCAATAACACTTGAAGTACCTCATGGGTGAGATTGTAACAATTTCATGTTAATATTATAATTTACTTGATATTTCAGATTTGTCATCATTCTTCTTTTTATCATAGTCGATGGTATTCTTGTGTTATGTTTGTTGTTGTTTTTGTTTCCAGATTACATCCACCAAACTAAAGGCTGTGCATTAGTAAATAATCATAGCACGAGGAGTTCCCGGTGAAGAATTATCATAGTTCCGGATTGGTGATGACACTCCCAGTGAGTGCCACGAGAAAATAAGTAGACCAAGTGCCAAAATAATCCATTGGGCCAAGGAGTCATGAGCCAAAGCTTCCCCCAAAAACTAGCTGAGAAACTATAAAATGGTTTTGCCAACACACCAACAAAAACTAAAAAACACCAAAATTAAATAAAAAATAGAGCAAAAGCCAAACACTATACACTTGTACAAGTTGGTGCATACCTCAAAATTGGGGACTAATCCAAGAAATGCTTCAAATGTCTGCCATTAACAGGCAGTTCCAAGAAATTCCCCATCTAAGTCCTTGAGAAAAAAGGTATTTTCACCAATTCTGATATCAATGGAGTAAGGGCCCATCCACAATGCATCAAATTTACCATGTTTGCCTTATCTTCATTTCTGTTATCCCAATAACACCAAGATCTCCAATATTGAAGGCCCTAGGAGTGACCCTTATCAAAAACAACTCTCTTCAACTTCTCTCTAAATCTGACATGTCTTTGGTAAGATGCTCTTTCTTTTCATCTAGCTCAACAATCTAATTAATCCTTGCTTCATATGGACTGACCTCTTGATCCTCAAGTTGTTGAACAAACTGAAATGAATGATAAGATAATTGCAGATGTAAGGGAAGCAGAGCTTGAGTTTCCATACACCAATTCAAATGGGAGCTTACCAGTAGCTCTTTTTGGCATTGATTCTATCAGCCCAAACTGTAAATTTCAGTTGTTCACCCCATTTTTTTCTTATTCAACTCCAAGGTTCTCCTAATGATCTTCAAAACAAGTTCTTATTGTTGGACTCACTTGTCCATTCCCTTGAGGGTTATAGTTTGAAGCATAAGTTAGATTGGTTCCACTCTCCTTGCACATTGCCATCAAGGATTTAGCTCTGAAAACACATGGCATATATCAGCAACAATCTTGACTGGCACAACCAAATCAAAATATATGATATGATTCAACAAGAAGTCCATAACAACTTGGTGTGTTGCTTTCTTGGTGGGGATTGCTTCTACCCACTTGTGTCTTATCATTAGTCGATGGTATTCTTGTGTTCGGTTGTTGTTTTGTTTCCAGATTACATCCACCAAACTAAAGACTGTGCATTAGTAAATAATCATAGCACAAGGAGTTCCCGGTGAAGAATTATCATAGTGCCGGATTGGTGATGACAGGACATAGGAATTTCTGAACCCTATAAACAATCTTGTTTGTTATCTGAGTGTTTTTAATTCTGATTATTGATTTGTTACCAAAGTTTTCCGCATTTCTATGGATGCATAATAATCAGAGTTTTAATCAATTTTTGGAGCTTAGAATACTTAAAATTGATTAAGAAAATCACGATCTTTGGAAACTTTAAAAAGTGGTAAAAATACAACACACGTTTTCAGATCACAAAGTCAGTGATGATGTATTTCTAAGAAGCCAACATGAGCGCTCTTTTCTGATTCTTATTTAAATGATCAGGATAGAAAAGGTGTTTGAGGTAAAAGATAATAACCTTGTACCACTCAAAACTTACCAATTTCCCAAGAACATATTCCCTTTCTTATTCTACTTCATTCACTTCCACAGTCTGCAGGTTACTCTCAGCCATGAGCTTAGCAAGACCCAAACCTCTTACAATATTTGTGGTTTGGATGTCCATATCATACTCTTGTAGTTTGTTCACCAATCTACATCTTTTACTTGAGATCTCCATCTCTGATAAGATGTCCTTTACCATGGTGTGGGGAACATAAGCAACAACTTTTGAACTTAAAATATAAGGCCTGAAAACCTTTGTTTCTTTCACCAAGGAAAATGTTTGCTTTTCCATGATTGTATACTTTAACTCAGTAGCTTGTAAAGCCTTGCTAAAGAAGGAAATAGGCCTCTCAGCCTCATCTTCATTCTTTTGGAGCAAAATAGATGCAATAGTATTTTCATAAGCAAAGGAGAAGATTTGGAAAGGCTTTTTGTAATTCAGAGCTAGCAAGACAGGTGCATGTTTAAGTGCCTCTTTGATTCCTTCAAAATCCCGAATAGTAACCTCTTCCCATTTGATAACATGATCTTCTTTAACATGCATTTGATAGGAAGAGTCAACTCAGCAAAATTGGACACAAACCTTCTAATGAAATTGATTTTCCTACAGAAAGATTAGATGCCCTTCTTTGTTCTTGGAATTGGCACCTTGTTGATTGCTTCTATTCTCTCAGGGTCAATCATGACACTAGACTTTGAAACAATATGACTGAGCATCTTGGCCTTTTGCACCCCAAAGTGACACTTCTTAGGATTGAGAGAGATCCCAAACTCTCTACATCTGATCAACATCCTTTCCAAATGCTACAAGTGATATTTTCTGCTCTTTGAAAATACAGTCACATCATCCTGATAAACTGTAATAAAGTCATTTATACAACCAATAAAAGCAACATCCATTGCTCTTTGGAAGGTAGCCCCAGCATTCATGAGACCAAAAGGCATTCTCACATAAACATATGTTCCCCAAGGAGTGGTAAAGGTAGTTTTAAATCTTTTTGACTCCTTTATAACAACCTGATTGTAGCCAGAGAAGCCATCCAAGGTGGACAACAATTCAAATTCCGTTACTAACTGTAGCATGTTGTCCATGTTTGGCAAATGATAATTGTCTTTTAATGAAGCTCTATTCAGGTTTCATAAGTCTACAAAAAGTCTGATATTTCCATTCTTATTTTTGATTGGCACAAGGTTTGCAACCCAAGCTGAATACCTTGTGGGCTGAATGATCCCTCCCTCCTTCAGTTTCTTCAATTCACCTTGCATTTTCATGGAGAGGAGTGGATTGATTGGCCTTTACTTCTATCTAAATGGTTTTCCATTTGTTTCAAGAGGAATCTCATGTTGAAACAGGTCTTCTCTATATGCTTTCAGCTCTGAATATGACCAAGCAAGGCTGTCTTGATATTGTTTCAACAATTGAAGATAGGATTGTTTTTCTTCCTTTCTTAAACTGTTACCCAACCAAAATTTTCTTGGTTTGTCCTTTGTTCCCAATTCATGCTCTTCCACGTCCCTTGAGGTAGACATGTTTCTATTGATGGTGCAATCAACATTGTTAAAATTAGACTCAAGAGCAACAAGGCCTCTAGGAATGTTGTTAGTTTTCAATTGGATAATATATTTTCTAAAAAAGTATCTCTTCCTTTAGTCATACACACCATTGGTTCCCAATCAATATGCTGATCTACAAACTCACCTTGATTTTTCAAGAACCTTTGCACTTGATAATCATCATCAAACACTTGCCAATGCTTGATGTTGTTAGGGAAAGCTGGCCTAGTCGACACTTCAACATTGTACTCACAATAAGGTGAAATGGTGCAAACTCCAAATCTTTACCCCAACATTGCCAATTTGTCAGTAGTAGCATTCAAACTTCTTTCATGGTGCATAATATTGAAGGAATCAAACATCTCAACTAGATCCCAAACTACATGCTTATACTGCTTCATCCGCTGATTTTTTGCAGCATACAGTTTTCTTATTTGTTTGACAACAAGCTCTGAATCTCCCTTTGCAATGATGTCCTTAACACCATACTTCTATGTAATTTTTATACACAATAACAAGGCTTCATACTCAACAATGTTGTTAGTACATTCAAAATTAATCTTGAAGGAAAAAACAAATTCTTCCAAGCTAGGAGAAATCAGAATTACACCATCACCATTTCCAAATTTGGAGCAAGCTCCATCAAATATCAAGGTCCAAGGAGAACATACCTATTCAAGGAACTTTGACTAACGCATTTTTTGTTCTTTTCCATTAGCAAAACCAATAAAATTATCAGCATAAACATTAGCAAATAATACTTCATAAGTATCATTGTTTGGGTCCTCAATTAGATGCAACATTTTTTTTTTCTCCGTAGAGCTTGACTAGGATGCCCTCAATGGGAATGGTGGAAAAATACATATCCATTTGGACACTCCTTCCAACACTTGCAGCAAAATTTCTTGACAAAATCATACCCCATTTGGCAGGGCAATCAACAATCACAACATCCAATTTTAAATTCCTCCCGGGATAATATGCAAGCTGCACAACCAAACCTTTTACACAACCAACTACTGGCACTTCTCTTGAGTCTATGGCAGTACATTTTCCTTAGGTTACTATCACTTTGATATCCAACTCATTCATGACTTCTAGAGGCATGAAATTACATGATGCATCAGAATCAAACATACAATTGTGAAGTAGCTTATCCTTTATGATCAAATTTGTGAATAATGGATCAACATTCAATTGGGAATCAACCAAAGATGTCCCCAAATATACCTTAGGTTTTTCTCAAATACCTTCTACTACTAGTGGTGTTGCAAGATCAGCAATGATTTAAGGGGGAGTCTCAACAACATTTACATTTTTGTCTGGAGTATTCTTCTTTTCTTTCAATCCCAAGTACTCAAATGCTCTCTTATTATGCTCAGGAATTCTAAGCAACTCAATGATTAGAACACTCACTTCGATTTAGCTCAATACATGGGCTATATCATAGGGGACACTCTTTGGAAAAACAACATTGAAAGGGAGACAAGAGGATTCATTAGATGGAAATGGATTCTTGGCAGCTTGGGCATGAGGAGGATTGTAATTTTTACTTGGGACAGTAGAGCTTTTGGCAGGTTCTTCTCTCCTAGGATTTTCTTGCAGAATGCTTGTGAGAAAGGGTGTTTTAGGTTTTTCTTGAGGCCCAACTCCCTTAACAACTTTACTTCTAGTGTTATAGTCTTTCTCTTGAGCTACAACAACATTCATTAACAATTTTCTATCTTCCTCCGAAGGGATACCACCATCATACTTCTTAATCATCAAAGTTCTTAAGTATTCAAATTCATTGTTAGGAATTTTAAAAGCTTGCACTACATCCAATTCAAGAGTGTGAGGGGGAAGAAAGACTTGTACCTGTTTGATGCAATCCCAAAAGGTTACAGTAGTTTTAACACTTATTACTTTAGTAGATGTTGCTCCTCATTGTGAGCTTGAAGAACAGACCACCATGTAAATATCATCATCATTATTAATTTCACCTTCTTTTTGGTCTGCTTCACATGGAGGATGGGACAGAAAACACCTATCACACCAATCAATATCAGCAACTTCTTCAACAGCAGCAACCCTAGCAGTTAAGGGATTAGGTAACACTCTTCCTTCATGTGCCTGAAGATGTCTATTTGTAGATCCCATGGGTCCTTTACCTTTGTCATCAAACCTCTACTCATTCCTATGGTGATTGCCAAATCTATCTTGTTCCTGCTGCCTAGGCTGGCCTTGTGAAGTATGCCCAATTCCTTTCTTAGCTCTTGCCAACTTGTATGAGATTTCTTTGACATCCCCTGCCAAAGTTTTCACAACCTCTTCTAAATCAGCACCCTTGCTAGCTTGAGGTTTTTCAAGTTTTATCAATTTTACACCATCTCTCTTGAGAGGTTTCCCAACAGCCTTGATATTATTATCAATTTGAAGTGCCATGGTGAAGGCTTGTCTTAGATTGGTAGGGTTCTTGTCTCTTAGGTAATAGGCTTCCTTTTTATCAAATGCATCTACATATTTGATTAAAAAAGATTCATCACAAGGCCTCAAACCAACAGGCGACCTTCTCAAAGTTTTATTAAACCTTTTGTTGAAGTCATGGATTGATTCATTAGGGTTATTCTTGATGTTCTCAAACTCAGACAAGAGAAATCTAGGATCATTCTTGTCACCATATTGCAATCTAAATGCATTCTTCATTTCAGTCCATGAATCAACAAAATTATTAGGCAGAGCTTTGTACCAATCCCTAGCATCCTCTTCTAGTGTATGAATGTGTTGTCCTCTCAAAATTCCCCCTTTTGAGAAGTTCAAAATTGAAAATTTTTAAGTTAAACGGATTTTCTATCGTTTTATTAAGTGGAAAATTTGAAAAGTTTGAAAAAATCTATGTTTTTGGGTCACTTTGTGTGATTTACAGGTCTGTTAGACATTTCTGTCCCAGATGCCCCAAGTTCATTAGGGCTCCCTGTTCGCTGATCAGCCGCTTTACCCGAAGTCTGTTTCTTTTGGGCCCATCGGAACTTTTTGTCCCAAATGTCCTAAGTTCATTCAGGCTCAATGTTCACTTTTCACCCGTTTCGGCCGAATCGCGTACCTCGTGTACTTTCGTCCCTCATGTCCCGAAAGCATTTGTGCATCTTTTTCCCACATCGCCCGCATCGGCTGAATCGTGCTTTCGAATCCCGCGCATCCCAAATGAACCAAAGGCCATCCGGGCTTATTTTTCCCGCTCTTCCTAAATATCTTTCTTTTCAAGTTGGTAGATGTGTATTTAATGCACATTTATTACCTTTCTCTCTCCTAAGCGGCTATTTAATAAGCTTCCCACTTACGCATTCTTACACACTGCTTTCTTGCTATCTATTGCTCATACCCTTGCAACAAAAAATTTTGCGCATGCACCCATTCCCCCGACAAATTCATTGAGAGTCCAGACTATGACCTTGTTTCTCAAGTTGCTATCAACATGAAGATCAAATTTCAAGGTCAGGAATAAATCTCACCGCTTGAGTCTGTCGTTCCTGATATCGGGGACAGTGAAGTTCACCACCTTGACTTTGGGGATTTTTGGGCAAGGATGACAGACTCAAACCCCTCTCTTATGGCACAAATGATTCATGATAGTGGCTTGGCATTCGTTGGTGGTTTTCCAATCTTAGTACAATGTGTAGATATAGTACTCGCCTGCGATGCTCATTTCAATCCCGACTCGAACGAACTAATGAACGTGCATGGAGAACTCATTGCCAAGCTTGATGCTACCACCATTGGCATTGCCCTAAGGATCCCTGAGATGGAAAATTCTATAGTAATCTCTCAGAACTAGGCATAGGCCCTCTTCGACTAGGACAGTGAGAAATACAAGGCAAGGGTGGCAAAGTCTTGGCTTAAAAACCCTAAAAAGGAGGCGTCCCATCTATCCAAGGTTTTGTTTTTTGCTGATTTCAATAAGGAGCTGTCAGATTTTATAATCCTACTGGCTCAAGTTATGGGCTTACCCTCTACCAATGAGTTCCATTTCTGGATGTGCCCCCTTATCAACATGGTGTGTGAGGGAACTCAGAACATCAACTGGGCAAAAATCATCAGCATGAACTTAGCCGAGTAGTTGTCCAATGTACAACAAACCAGGAAGTTCTACATGACTTCATACTTGGTGTATACCTTAGCAGCATCAAGGCAATGGTTTGGGTTCACATACATTGATGCTCATAAGGGTGACCTTGTATACGCTTACTGCCCTCAATTCAACCTGGACACTAGCAATCACAACTTCAAGAGGGTGAATGATGCTTTCACCATGTACATTGTAAGGCTCCTAGAGAGCGACATGGAAAGGAGATTTTTTGATGAAGCCATGAACCTAATTTTGAATTACGGTGCCTACTTCATCTAGTTCAAGAAATTCTCCTACATCAGGCTTGCAAGCTATGAGAGCACCACTCTTAAGTTCCCTATGTTCTGCAATGATAAAATGGCCTTAATCGAGGTATGCAGGCAATTGGACAAGTTGCAGAGAACCTGCAGGGATAAGAAAATTAATGGCCTATAATTCCCCATATCTTTGGGAAACTACACCTACAAAACAGCTCTAGATGCACAAAACATAGAAAGAGCCCTAGCTCCCATCACTGTCCATTTCTTCATGCCAAGAACTTTTTTTGACTTGAAGAAATTTATTGAGCAGAACATCAAAATCACTTATCATCATAGGGCAGACATAGAGGACTATTGGGCTGACTATGCTGATGATTTTGAAGCAAGGAGGAGACATTATGGCAAGTTTTCTCTTCAATTAATTCAAGAGCTTAACCTGTACCAAGTTCCTGAAGGGATTTAGGGTGATAATTCTGACCTATATTCATATGAATATGACAACTTGGTCAAACACACTCCCTTGGAGGATTTGGATTGGTTCAAAAAAGAGAAAGATGATCTGGCTGAAATCTTATCCCCTTTCTTAGTAAGAACCAGGATCTGGTTTGATAGAAAAGTCCACGAACTTAGAAAGCATTCAGGGGAATCCTCCTCCAAGGATACTTCAACACCAAGAAGGGAAGCATTGACACCCCAATTTGGAAGCACCTATGTAGACTCCTCCTTCCTCTTCAAATAAAAGGTCCCACATCCTCCACTCCTCCTCACCCACTCAAGTATATCAGAAGAAAGTCAAGGAGGTTAAGAAGGAGCCTATTGAAGAAGATCCCACAATGAAGCATTTGGAATTTCCCTCAGGTCTAAAAAACATCATTTTTCTTAGTGAAAGTGAAGAGAGTGAGGAGCCAGCCCCCATAAGTGCTCCAGAATCCCCAATAGATAAAGACAAAGAAGTCCAAAGCATTGAACTTCCAAGTACCGTTGACTCCCCCGTACGAGAAGCCCCAAGCACTCCACTCATATTTCATCTGGAGGCAACAGTAGTGTACACTTTGGGTGCCATGAGTTCCCTTTCTCTCGGCCCTCTCACCTCACCTTCCTCTTCCTCCTCTTTTGCATGGGTGCATCCTTTTGTTGATAGTAGGAAGAGGAAGTCTTCCTCCCAAATCTCGGGACCCAATTTTGATGTTGTGGCGGCCTTATTAGGCACTACTCCTCCTACTCCCACCAAGAATGCTAGGACTACCTCTAGAATAGTATCAGATGCTCAGGGCTAGCAATTCCTGGAGATAGCCAAGCCCAAATTAGACAAGCTAGAGCATGATTTGCAAACATTTGATCTTAAGCTCTCGAGGATTCTTATGGGAGAGTCCATCCCTGAAGGTGAGATTCACAATCTCCAAGAAACATTCACCAGGGTCATTGGGAGAGTGGAGAAGGGGCAATAAACCATAGATCAGCTAGAGGAACAGGCTCCGGTTCTTACAGGTTTCATTAAGTCATTACTGTCTAAGGATAAAGTTTTAGATCCTACCCCACTAACTACTCTTCCACCACCTGTGATTCTCATCCAAGAAGAAGTGCGGAGTATCAAAGATATACACAAGTATGCCATCTATGGAAGGGATATGGAAGCTATGGTGGATGATATGCTTTTTGCAGGGTTGAATTTCATTAGTGAAGCCTTCAAACTCAATGAGAAGGTGAATAATCTGCAATAAAAGCTCTCCTCCACTATTAGAAATATAGATAAAGAGCTCAAACTCTAGAGTAGCTGTATAGTAGACCTTCACCTTATGGGACAAGTTGATGAGAATATTTTAATGACAAGCAAAGTCTTCGATGATGCAAAAGATAACTTGTCAAAATCATGGGTATACAGTGTGGAATGGAAAATCAAGGTGCTAGAAGAAGCTTTGGGAGAATTGAGAAATAACTGGCAGAAAGGTGAGGCCTTCAAGACTTTGGTTGTATCTGCCTTCAAGGATATACATTGCTATCTCCATGATGAGACCTCTAGTGTTCCCCTCTCTCTACAAGAAATCAAAGATCAGTTCAGAGCTTTTTTCAAAGATAACTTATTCAAAGAGGATTCTGTCTCCAAAGAAAAGATGAAGGAAATCTGCTCTCTCCAGTCTACTATCAAAGAAAGAAACAAGGATTATCATACGCACGTCGAATTTGAGAAAGAGATGGAGAAATTTCTTAGATTTTGGACTCATTCCACTGCCGACATGTCAGTTCCATGTGGCAGAGATATAGCAGAGGAATTGAAAATATTTAAACAACGGATCCTAAAATCAGTGGGCCCCTCTCAATCATGAATACATGTCTTCTTCTTCTGATTCTTCTCCTTTCTTCCTCTCTTCATCTCTGATTTATTATAAGTTAGTTAAGGTTTTACGTTAACCAGCCCTTTAACTAAACACTATTTTAAAGAAGTAGTTACCAAGGGTAACTGATTTGTAAACTATATAATGGCCTTTCCTCGCCATTTTTCACAGAGGGAACGTGGCTTATTTCTGAAAGTGTAAGAAATAATACGACAATCAATACAAAAGGATATTCTTTCTTCGTTCATTTGATTCCTTTATTTCATAGTTATCTGTTAACTATTATGAGATCATTTGTCTACATAATACCATGTTAGGAAATAAGAGATAAAATATGCAGAATAATCCCTTACAGAATCGCAACAGTAGAAACTAATACGCAGAAAATATTATAGATCTCAAATAAAAGTGCAGAATAAATAACACAACATAGAAAGACAATATTTAATGTGGTTCACCCAATATGGGCTACGTCCATCAAGAATCACTTGCTCAGATTTTATTACAAGCCTCTACTCTCTCAATACAATACCCAGATCCGTTTGGAGCTATGCTCAACAAACTCTACAGAATTCACACCCAAATTCAAAACACATCTACAATACATTTGCTTGTACATCTATCATATGCATAAGACCATATAAATAGATAACTGCTTAAACAGTTTTACAAAACCATGGGTATCAAACAATGGGCAAAAAACAAAATCATCCCATAAACGTATGGGTAGTTGAAGAGGTGGTGTTACAAAACAATGGGTACCGAAAAACCATGGGCCCAAAAATAGCCCATAACAATTCCCCATTACCCATGGATTAATAAACCACCCATGAAAATTTTCTTTAGGGGCTTCACCACCAAGCCCCCTTCAATTGGGGAGGCTTCACCCCCCCAAACCCCCCTGACCCACTCGCCGGCGAGCGGGACCACCGTAAAAATACCCAAGTGTAACACATAGAAGGTGTACCACACTCTAACATGAAAATAGGCTCCACAAACATAACAATCTCCCACTTGGAGAATGATTTCCATTGAGCAAGCTTCTCAACCCTTCACTATCATCTGTAAAGGCCAACCAAAGCTCAACATAGCTTTATTTTATCCCTTGTGACCACCTTGGTCATCATGTCTGCAGGATTCAAACTGGTATGAATCTTCTCCAACTTCAACTTATCTTCCTCCAAAGTTGTCCTGATGAAGTGATAGCTCAACTGTATAGGCTTCGTCCTGGAGTGGAAAGTAGAGTTCTTAGCTAGGTGTATAACACTCTGAATATCACTATGTAACTTACATTCCTTTTACTTATGCCCCAACTCCTCAAGTAATTGTTGTAACCAAATCATCTCTTTGCTTTCCTCTATGGCAGCAACATACTCAGCCTTCGTGGTTGACAAAGCCACCAGTTTCTGTAGTCATGAAATCTAGCTCACTGTTATCCCACCTATAGTGTAAATATAACCTGTCATGCTCCTCCTACTATCTACATCTCTAGCCATGTCTGAATCTACATAACCATGTAAAGTGGTGTCTATTCCACTGTAGCATAAAATTGTCCCCATGGTCCCTCTCAAATACCGAAGGATCCACTTTACTGCTTGCCAATGCTCTTTACCTGGATCACTCATAAATCTACTCACAGCTCCCAATATATGGGAAATATTAGGCCTAGTGCACACCATAGCATACATCAAACTACCAACTGCTGATGAGTAAGGTACCTTGGACATCTGGTTTCTTTTCCTGCTCTGTCTTGGGACACTGCTCCTTTGATAACTTAAAATGGCCTGCCAAAGAAGTCCCAACCGGTTTAGCATCCTGCATGTTAAACCTATCCAATACCTTCTTAATGTACTCTTCCTGAGATAAATTCAACTTCCATTCCTTCCTATCCCGAGTTATCCTCATACCAAGGATTAGTCTGGCTGCCCCCAAATCCTTCATGTCAAAGGATTCACTTAGTTTTTTCTTGAGTACTTTTATTTCCTACATGTTTTACCTACAACCAACATGTCATCAACATACAAACATAGGATAATATAACTTCCATCCTCAAATTTCTTTGTATACATGCAATGGTCAGAATGACATCTAATATAACCTTGCTCCATCATGAAGCTATCAAACTTCTTATACCATTGACGTGGAGCTTGTTTCAAGCCATACAAGCTCTTCTTCAGTTTACACACCATCTCCTCTTTACCTTTGACCTCATAGCCCTCTAGTTGCTGCATATATAGTTCCTCCTCCAAATCACCATGGAGAAATGCAGTCTTTACATCTAACTGTTCTAAGTGCAAGTCTTTTGCTGCCACTATTCCAAAAATAGTTCTAATAGAAGTTATTTTTACTACAGGAGAAAATATCTCATCAAAATATATACCTTGTTTCTATGTAAACCCCTTTACCACCAACCAGGCCTTATATCTTTTCTTTCCTCCTTCTTCATCTTTAACTCTATACACCCACTTATTCTACAATGCTATTTTGCCTTCTGGTAGCTTCACCAAATCCCAAGTCTGGTTCTCCATGAGATACTTATTATCCTCATCCATGGCTTGCTCCCACTTCTTACTGGAATCTACCTGCATTGCTTCATCAAAACTCTCTGGCTCTCTACTATCAGTGAGTAATAAATAATAAAGAGAAGGAGAAAAATGTTCATGTTCTTTTCTTACCCTAGAAGACCTCCTCACTGTAGGAGTTTTGGGTTCTTGCTGAGTAGGTTCTTGAACTGATTCATGGGTCACTTTCCCATCTGGAAGATCCTCTACCACTGCATATTCTTTCTTGGATTCTTCCCTGTCTTCCTGTAACTATTGCTTATGCATGACTTTCTCATTAAAGACCACATCCCTAGACTGAATGATTTTCTTGTCCTTAATACTCCAACATTTAAACCCAAAGTCATCACCACCATAACCAATGAAAGTACATTTTTTTGATTTAGCCTCTAGGTTGGTCCTATCATCCTTGTCTATATGAACAAACACCTCACATCCAAAGAATCTAAGAAATGAATAATCAACTTTCTTACCATACCATGCCTCCTCAGGTATGCCTCCATCCAAGGCAATTGAGGGTCCTCTATTTATCAAGTACACAGTGTGCTCACCGCTTTTGCCCAAAAAGAAAGAGGTAGTCCTGCATGTAACCTCATACTCCTAGCACATTACATTATTGTTCTGTTCATCCTTTCTGATACCCCATTCTATTGTGGAGTTCCTGGAACCATCTTTTGTCTGTGGATTCCATTATTAGAACAGTAATCATTAAATTCATTGCTACAATACTCCCCTCCATTATCTGACCTGAGACATTTTAGCTTAAGACCTGTTTCATTCTCTACCAAGGCTTTCCATTTAACAAAAGTGTCAAATACATCAGATTTTTTTCTAATACAATAAACCCAGACTTTCCTTGTTGCATCATCAATAAAAGTAACATAATAACTTGAACCCCCAAGAGATGATACCTGATCTGGCCCCCACACATCAAAATGTACCAGCTCTAACTTACTCTCTTTCTTCATAGGTCCAACCTTGATAAACCTTACTCGCTTCTGTTTCCCATATATGCAGTTCTCACATAAATCCAAACTTGTTTTTGTATATCTAGGAAAATTCTTATTTATGATGTTCATGCCCTTATGGCTCATATGACTGAGCCTATATTGCCATAATGTTGTATCTGCATCTGAACCCATAAGATTACAATCATTATTACTATCAGTGGTTAAATACAAGGTTCAAACCTTCTTACCTTTTTCCACCACAAGATCACCCTTGGCAACCTTCCAAGAGTTAGCTGTAAATATCACAATACAACCATCACTTCCCAATTGCCCCGCCGATATCAAATTTCTCCTTAATGTAGGCACATGTCTGACATCCTTCAATAGCCATGTATTCCCATTCTACATCTTAACCTGAACATAACATTTTCCAGCTATACTGCAAGGCTCATCATATCCAAGAAAACATGCCCAAAATCCCCTTGAACATAATCAACAAAATAATGCCTATGTGGAGTAGCATGAGAACAATCCCCTGAATCTAAAACCCAAGATTTAGTAATATTATGCAAAAAAGAATCAAAGCATCCTGAAATACATTACCCGATGCCACATTTACCTTCTTGTTTTCTTCTTGTTGTTTCTTCTTGTCTCGAAGCTCCTAATAATCCTTCTTTACATGCCTAGACTTTCCAAAATTCCAACATACAATCTTTCTCTTGGATTTTGACCTTGCCCAATCTTTCGATTTTCCATAGTTTCCTCTATTCTTCTGTCTCCCTCTAGTTTCCACTGTCAAAGCATTCCCTAAAGTAGAAGATTCCCCAGAGCTTTTTCTTCACATTTCCTCACTTAGAATCACCCCTACAACGTCCTCAAACTTAAACTTCGAGCTAGCTGGAACCGAGTTGCTTAGCGCCATTACCAGGCTATTCCAACTTTTTCAGGTAAAGAGCACAAAATTAATAAATCCCTAACTTCTTCATCAAATTCTATTATAACCGAAGCTAGCATATTCACAATCGTATTGAAATCATTTAAATGATCTACTACTGAACTATTCTCAGACATCTTCATATTAAACAACTTTCTCATTAAAAATATCTTGTTAGAGGCAGAGGGTTTTCATACAATTTCCCTAATGCATCCATTAGATCTTTTGTCATCTTTTACTTTGAAACATTAAATAACACCAAATATGTAAGACATAACCAGATCGTTCCAAGTGCCTTCTGATCCAACAAATCCCATTCCACATATGTCATACTTGAGGGTTTGTTCACATTCTCAGACAACGGAGTATAAAGATCCTTTTGATAAAGGTAATCTTCCATCTACATCTTCCAAAGACTGAAATTCTACCCATTGAATTTATCAACCCTAGATCTTCCATCATCTGCCATAGCTCCCACTCAAGCTAAAAATCTTTCCCTGCGATTCAACACTTCAGCAAACCAAACTAAGCTCTGATACCAATTGTTAGGAAATAAGAGATAAAATATGAGGAATAATCCCTTACAGAATTGCAACAGTAGAGACTAATATGCAGAAAATATTGTAGATCTCAAATAAAAGTGTAGAATAAATAACATAACACATAGAGACAATATTTAACGTGGTTCACCCAATATGGGCTATGTCCACCAAGAATCACTTGCTCATATTTTATTACAAGCCTCCACTCTCTCAATACAATACCCAGATCTGTTTAGAGCTATGCTCAAAAAACTCTACAGAATTCACACCCGAATTCAAACACATCTGCAATACATTTGCTTGTACATCTATCATATGCATAAGACCATATAAATAGATAACTGCTTAAGTAGTTTTACAAAACCATGGGTATCAAATAATGGGCAAAAAAAAAAACCATCCCATAAACCTATGGGTAGCCGAAGAGGTGGTTTTACAAAACAATGGGTACCGAAAAACCATGGGCCCAAAAACAGCCCATAACGGTTACCCATTACCCATGGGTTAATAAACCACCCATGAAAATTTTCTTTGGGGGCTTCGCCCCCAAACCCCCCTGACCCACTCACCGGTGAGCGGACGCCATAAAAATACCTGAGTGTAACACATAGAAGGTGTACCACACTCTGACATGAAAATAGGCTCCACAAACATAACATACCAAGGAGCTTTGTATTCTTGTAAATGTTGTTTTTGAAACTGTGTGTCCCTCCAAATTGCATCTTAGTAATTCAAATACAAATGGTCTAATTCCAATTCATTATATTCTGGCACACTTAAGGAATTATTTTTGTCAGCTATAATTCTGGAGAATGCTTTTCTACTCATTTCCTTGTGTTCTTTCTTCTATGCTTTTGTGATTGATAATCTATTTCATTTCGCAAAGCTTTCATGATATCCAAGTTCCACATCAAAGTAATGCGTTGTACATTTGTAAATAAGTTTTTCTTTTAAATAAGGGAACCTCTCCCATCAACGAGGAGGGACTTCTTGTCCCCTGACTGTTGCTCTCATTAGGGTCTTCTTTTAATGACCAATAGTTTTTGGCGACTCCACTGGGGAAGCGTCTCTTGGCGTATTCCAGTTCCATAAATATTTATTGATCATCCTTTGATCTGGCGACTCCACATTTTACTAGTGGGAGAAGGGCCTGTGGTATTGAAGATTCTTAGTTTCAGCTTTTGGAGCAACAGAGTTTTCCCTTCCCTTCAACTAGAGGAAATAGAAGAGCTCATTCAACGAGCATTCCTCCTGTCAAAAGTAGAAACCCCGTGGGAGGTTTTTCTTTAGAACAACTCAGTCCTAATCTCCACGCTCTAATTCTCACTGGGGTTTCAGTTCCCCTTCAAGCCGTTTTTCCAAGAATGGTGGTACCATTGCCTTGGGGCCATCGTGTTGGGCCTCTCGCCCTTCCTCAACCTTTGCATGAGTTACCCAGAGGTAACTAGAAGAAATTTCCCAAATTCAAAGGGATGGCAAGGTACATCCTGATGAGCATATTACGACATTTATAGTTGCATGTATAGTTATGGGAGTTAAACATGAAGATGTCTTAGTGAGTCTTTTCATTGAAAATTTACAGGATAATGTGGCTTATTGGTTCTATCACCTTCCAGCCAGAATTATCACTAGCTGGGACACAATGAGAGCAAGGTTTGAGAATCGTTTCAAACCAGTGGAAGATGTGCATGCTTTGCTGGCCAAAATTTCTCAAATAAAGAGGAATCACAAGAACCCATGAGAGAATTTGTGGCTTGATTTAAAAAATTGATCAACAAAATTCCACCAGGCACTCAACCTGTAGATCAAATTCAAAAATGGTTTTTCCTGAATGCCTAATTGCCTGAATTTAGTTACGCATTGAGAAGAGCTAATATTGCAACATTAGATGAGGATCAAACTCTTGCTGTTAGTGTTGAAGATGATTTAATCATGTCCGGGAAGCTGAGAAGAGACCCCTCTAAATCTAGGTCTTTTCCTCCCTTCTCTTCCACTTCTGGACCTAATACTAATTTGCTAGTACAAAAACTTGCAAATGACCTCATTTCCATTAAGAAACAATTAGCTCAGCACACCCCTTATGCAGACGTTCCAAGGAGGAATTTTCAGCCCAGAAATCATTTTCCTTCTTCACAGGCAAGGCTAGCACTTGAAGGACCTCCTATTAAAGTCCCTGTTAATGCAACCTGTGAAGTTAAAGAGCCGGAGGATGAAGAAGTTAGTGAATATTGTGAAGAATTTGTTGAAGAGGTTGATGAAGAAACAAAAGAACTTGAGGGATCTCGAGTTAATTTCTTCACTACTAAAGGAATCGATGAAGAAGATGATTATGATGAGGTAGTGGCGGACATGAATAGAGAATCATATGCTTTCATGACTCGAGAGTAGACAAACAAAAAGGAGAAAGTGATGCAGCCGGCCAAAAGATCCAACGATTATTCCTGTAATTGCAAAAAGAGGATTTCCTATCCCCATTGCATCCACACCCAAGGTAAGTCCTGTCACCTCTACTACTGAGGTTACTTATTTTTCATCTACTAAAAATGATAAACCTAAGGTCCCAAGCGAGGATAGCTCATCCACTTCTGGGTCTTTCGATATCGTTGATCACCTAAAAAAGACCAAGGTTCATATCTCAGAAGCTAAATATTATCAAACCCATCCCAAGGCCTTTGCTAAAATGATTCACTTTGTCAATTCCCATTCTAAAACTACCTCTAAAGGCCTTTTACCCACTCCATCTTCTGTACCACAACCCAATCTGGCAGCCACTGTCACCTCACCCAATGACAAGATCAAACCATTCTATGTGACACTCCTTATAGCCAGGCATAGACTCAGCAATTACGTCATAGACTCAGGTGCATCAGACAATGTAATGCCTGAAAAAGTAGGTCATGCCTTAGGCCTAACTCTCACATGCACTTACGGGTCTTGTTATTCCATGGAAAGTAAAGAAGTGCCCCTAGTCAGAAGAATTAAAGATGCAAAGGTAGTTTTTGCTGCCTTGCCTGAGAAGAAGGTTTTAGCTACTATCCTCGTAGCAGATATTCCTCCTTCATATGGAATGGTGCTAACCAGGAACTTCTATAAGGATGTGGGTGGAGAAATTCAAATGGATTGATCACATGCCCTCATACCTGTTAATGGGAAAATTAAGAAGATGTTTCCTGAGAAGCAATCTGAGTATATCGTACAAAAAGCAGATGATCCCAAAGCACAAATACTTTATGAGGATATGGGGCATGGTAACTATATGATTATGTCTCCAAATGAGGTCCAACTTCCCAAAAGATCACTTGAGGATTCTAATGGCATTTGGATATTAGAGTTTGACAGAAGTTGTTCCTCAGCAGGTTCTGGAGCTGGTGTAGTATTGGTGTCTCTTGAGGGAAAGGTCTGTCCTTTCTCATTCAAGTTACAATTTGAAAATACTAATAATACAGCAAAGTATGAAGCTCTCATCCTTGGACTCCAAGTGGAAAAAGAAAAGGGTGTGAAGAATCTTCTAGCTCATGGAGATGCGGAGCTGATTGTCAAGCAAGTTAGAAACCTTTTTCAGGTAAAAAATAGAAGATTGAAACATTATAGGAATCAGGTTTGGGACTCTATTGAATTTCTTGACGCTTTCTCCATCGAAGCAGTGCCTAGGGAGGAGAACACCAAGGCTGATTCATTAGCAGTCTCAGGGTCATTGCTAATACCTCATCCTAACTTCTCTCAAGATAAGTTTACCATTGAGATGATCCATAGACCCAGTATACCTGATAATGCAAGTAACTAGCAAGTTTTATATGATGATCAACATTTACTTTCTTTCTTAGAACTCAAGGATAACTTTGAACAGTTGTACTTTGAAGGAAGTGACAATTTAACTCATGAAAGTGTGCCTTTCAACGAAGAAGCCATCAAAGAATAAGAGGCAAATCAGGATGGATGTATCAAACTCAAAGGGAACAAGATTCCAAAGGGATTGGTGAGTTTAGAAGAATTGTTTGACAAACATGATAGGTATGTGAGGTTTAAATCTTCTACTGGACCTCAACAAACAGCTGAATTTGATAAAATTAATATTGGGAGTTCTACTGACCCTAAACTCATGAACATCGGAAAATTTTGCACATCAGAAGAAAAGAAGAAAGTAATTAATCTTTTAAGTATAAAGATGTTCTTGCTTATTCTTATGAGGATTTAAAAGCTTTTCAACTAAAGGAGATGCAACATTACATCCCTCTCAAACCTGGGATTAAGCCTTTCAGACAGAAACAGAGGCAGTACAATCCTCAGATAGCTGACACCATCTTCCAGGAAATACATAAGTTATTAAAAGCCAAAATCATTTTTCCTATCCACCATTCAACATGGATTGCCAATATTGTGCCTGTTAGAAAGAAAAATGGTGAGATTCGTATCTGTGTCGACTTCAGGAATCTAAATCAAGCTTCTTTAAAGGACAACTATCCTTTTCCCATGATGGATCAATTCTTGCAAGCTGTGATGGGATCTGAAATGTTGTCTATGCTTGATGGCTTCTCAGGGTATAATCAGGTAGAGGTTAATACCGCAGATCAACACAAAATAGCCTTCACTAGCCCTTGGGTTACCTTTACCTACAAAAGGATGCCTTTTGGGCTCATTAATGCCTGTGCCACTTTTCAAAGTGCTATGGACTTGGCCTTTGGAAGTTTGAAAGGAAAGTGTATTGTCGTATTGACTGTATTTTCCAAAACAAGGGCAGATTATTTTCAGCATCTAGAAACAGTTCTTTTGAAATGTAGAGAACATGGGATCTCTTTAAATCCCAAGAAATATTTCTTTTGTGTCACAGAGGGAAAATTATTGGGGCATGTTGTTTCCAAAGATGGTATAAAAATTGATCCTGAGCGAGTTCAAGCTATCCAGCAAATTCCCCTTCCAACCAGTAAGAAGGGAGTGCACTCTTTCTTTGGTAATATTAACTTTCTGAGAAGATTCATTCCTGATTTCACAGAGATAACTTTGAATATCTCCCAAATGATGAAGGGAAAATAGACGTTTGGTTGGTCTCCTAAAGGTAAAGAATCCTTTGAAGGTATTAAAAGAGATATTGCTAAAACTCCTATTTTAGCATGTCCAGATTTTGGCAAAGATTTTATCATCTATTGCTATGCCACAAATAACACCCTGGCTGCTTTTTTGACTCAAGAATATTTTGATAATCACGAACTTCCAATTGCATTTATGAGCTACATTTTGAAAAATCATGAGTTAAAATATACCATAATGGAGAAACATGCTTTCGTAGTGGTGAAAGTTGTCAAGTAGTTTCATTTATACATTCTTAACTCTCACTCCACAGTATTTGTACCGGATACAACCATCAAGTCCATTCTCACATGGCAGGAGTTCGGATCCAAGAGAGGAAACTGGGTGGCCAAGGTTTAAGAATATGACATTGACATCAAGCCAACCAAGCTCGTTCGTGGAAAAGGCTTGTGTGAACTCATCACTGAGGGAGCTAAGCACAACTTACCAGAGGATAAAGTTGATCTCCCTACCATTTTATTTCTTGGCTCAATTGATGAATGGTATGTAGACATTGCACACTTTCTCACATATAGTGAATGTTCCTCTCATTTGACTACCAAAGAGAGGAGAGTTATTAAGCTAAGATAAGCCCAATATGTGTTGTGGGAGAATTCCTTGTTTAAACGTGGGTTGGATGGAAGGTTTCTAAAATGTGTGGATAAGGAACAGCAGAGGAAGTTGCTTTCAACTTTTCATAACCAAGCATGTGGGGGGCACTACTCATCAACTATCACCACTCACAAGATTCTTCGTGCTGGATATTACTGGCCTACCTTGTTCAGAGATGCATAAAAGTGGATTGATAAATGTGAAGCTTGTCAGACCTTCGTGGGTAGACCCAAGTTGGCCTCTTTGCCCCTTAAACCAGTTGTGATCAAAGAGCCTTTTCAACAATGGGGTTTGGATTTCATTAGAACACTTAATCCCTCTTCTAGTGCTGGTCATACTCATGTATTAACTGCCACAGATTATTTTACTAAATGGGTAGAAGCCATTCCAGTAAAGAGTACCACTTCAAAAGTAGTATGCAATTTTATCAAAGAAAACATCTTGATAAGGTTTGGTGTGCCAAACAAAGATAGTGATAGATAATGCTTCAAATTTTTCTTCAACTGATATGATGGATTTTTGTTATGGATATGGCATCTCTTTGGCTCACTCAGATTATTATCCTCATGGAAATGGACAAGCAAAATCAACAAACAAAAATATGGTGGCTATTATAAGGAAATTAGTTAATGAGTCCCAGAGAAACTGGCACAAAAAACTCTATGATGCTCTTTGGGAAGATAGGATCACACTTAAGAGAGCCATTGGGATGTCTCCTTTTTAGGTAGTATATGGAGTGGAAGCTCAATTTCCAGTAACAGTGGAGCTACCAGCCCTGTATCTTATGAAGGCCATTGAAGACACCAATTTCAATGATTCTTTGGATAAAAGGATCATGTACCTTTACAAATTGAATGAGGACAGGTTAAAGGATGCTGATAGGATATCTGCTCACCAATAGAAAGTAAAGGTCTTATTTGATAAAAAGGCTAGGTTCAGGGATTTCAAAGTTGGAGACATTGTTTTGTTATGGGATAAAAGGCATGAACCTTGTGACAGCCATGGAAAGTTTGATTCTCTTTAGCTCGGACCTTTCAAGATCAAGAACTATGCTAGTGAGAATTCTTTTTACCTTGATTATATGGATGGTTCTTCCCTCCCACTTCCTTATAGTGGGCAGTACCTAAAATTGTTTAAGTCTTAGGTGATTAAGATTCCTTTGTATATTATGTATAGCGTTTTGTCTTTCCCCTTGCTTTTCCTTGTTTTTGTGTGTTGTCTTTTGTATTGATCTGCTTTTGACTCCGTGGCCCAAGTGGATAAGGTATTGGTGTACTTCCCCTAGTCTTTTCTAAATTCTTGCCTTGTCTCATTATTTTAGACTTAAGCCAAGTCATCCCCAGAAGGAGCCAGCTGTTGTCCTCTCAAAATTCCCCCTTTTGAGAAGTTCAAAATTGAAATTTTTTAAGTTAAATGCCTTTTTTGTTGTTTTATTAAGGGGAAAATTCAAAAAGTTTGAAAAATATTGTTTTGGGTCACTTTGTCTGATTTGTGGGTCTGTAGGACATTTCTGTCCCAGATGTCCCAAGTTCATTAGGGCTCCATGTTCGCCAATCGACCGCTTTACCCGAAGTCTATTTCTTTCGGGCCCGTCAGAAATTTTGTCCCAAACGTCCCAAGTTCGTTCAAGTTTAATGTTCACTTTTCACCTATTTCAGCAAAATCACGTACCTCGCATACTTTCGTCCCTCATGTCCTGAAAGCATTTGTGCACCTTTTTCCCGCATCGCCCACATCGGCCGAATCACGCTTTTGCGTCCTGCACGTCCCAAATGAACAAAAGTCCATCCAGGCTAATTTTTCCTGCTCTTCCCAAATATCTTGCTTTTCAAGTTGGTAGATGTGTATTTAATGCACATTTATTACCTTTCTCTCTCCTAAGTGGCTATTTAATAAGCTTCCCACTTATGCATTCTTACACACTGCTTTCTTGCTATCTATTACTCATACGCTCACAACCAAAATTTTTGCACACGCACCCATTCCCCCTTTAAATTCATCAAGAGTCTAGACTATGACCTTGTTTCTCGAGTTGCTATCAACATGAAGATCAAATTTCAAGGTCAGGAGCAAATCTCACCGCTTGAGTCTGTCATTCCCAATATCAGGGATAGTGAAGTTCGCCACCTTGACTTTGGGGATTTTTGGGCAAAGATGACAGACTCAAACCCCTCTCCTATGGCACAAATGATTCATGATAGTGGCTTGGCACTCACTAGTGGTTTGTAAATCTCAGTACAATGTATAGATACAGTACTCACCTGTGGTGCTCATTTCAATCCCGACATGAACGAACTAACAAACGTGCATGGAGAACTAATTTCTAAGCT
The DNA here is from genome assembly GCA_019776745.2 of Taxus chinensis. NCBI lineage: Eukaryota > Viridiplantae > Streptophyta > Pinopsida > Cupressales > Taxaceae > Taxus > Taxus chinensis. The sequence goes on along the minus strand of CM034152.1, from coordinate 758,256,219 downwards.
CGATGCTGCCGCCATTAGCACTTCCCTAATGATCCTTGAGATGGAAAATTCTATAGTAATCTCTCAGAACCAGGAATAGGCCCTCTTTGACCAGGACAGTGAGAAATACAAGGTAAGGGTGGCAAAGTCTTGGCTTAAAAACCCTAAAAAGGGGGCATCCCGTCTATCCAAGGTTCTGTTTCATGCCGCTTTCAATGAGGAGCTATCATATTTTATAATCCTACTGGATCAGGTTATGGGATTACCCTCTACCAACGAGTTCCATTTCTGGATGTGCCCCCTTATCAACATGGTGTGCTAGCGAACTCAGAACATCAACTAGGTAGAAATCATCAACATGAACTTAGCCGAGCAGCTGTTCAATGTACAGCAAACCAAGAAGTTCTACATGACTTCATACCTGATGTATACCTTAGCAGCATCAAGGTAATGGTTTGGGTTCACATACATTGATGCTCATAAGGGTGACTCTATATACGCTTACTGCCCTCAATTCACCCTGGACACTAGCAATCGCAACTTCAGGAGGGTGAATGATGCTTTCACCATGTACATTGTAAGGCTCCTAGAGAGCGACATAGAAAGGAGATTTTTTGATGAAGCCATGAACCTAATTTTGAAATACGGTTGCCTACTTCATCTAGTTTCAAGAAATTCTCCTACATCAGGCTTGCAAGCTATGAGAGCACCACTCTTAAGTTCCCTATGTTCTGGCAATGATAAAATGGCCTTAATCGAGGTATGCAGGCAATTGGACAAGTTGCATAGAACCTTGCAGGGATAAGAAAATTACTGGCCTATAATTCCCCATATCTTTGGGAAACTACACCTACAAAACAGCTCTAGATGCACAAAACATAGAAAGAGCCCTAGCTCCCATCACTGTCCATTTCTTCATGCCAAGAACTTGTTTTGACTTGAGAAATTTATTGAGCAGAACATCAAAATCAATTATCATCATAGGGCAGACATAGAGGACTATTGGGCTGACTATGCTGATGATTTTGAAGCAAGGAGGGAAGACATTATTGGCAAGGTTTTCTCTTCAATTAATTCAAGAGCTTAACCTGTACCAAGTTCCTGAAGGGATTTAGGGTGATAATTCTGACCTATATTCATATGAATATGACAACTTGGTCAAACACACTCCCTTGGAGGATTTGGATTGGTTCAAAAAAGAGAAAGATGATCTGGCTGAAATCTTATCCCCTTTCTTAGTAAGAACCAGGATCTGGTTTGATAGAAAAGTCCACGAACTTAGAAAGCATTCAGGGGAATCCTCCTCCAAGGATACTTCAACACCAAGAAGGGAAGCATTGACACCCAATTTGGAAGCACCTATGTAGACTCCTCCTGCCTCTTCAAATAAAGGTCCCACATCCTCCACTCCTTCCTCACCCACTCAAGTATATCAGAAGAAAGTCAAGGAGGTTAAGAAGGAGCCTATTGAAGAAGATCCCATAATGAAGCATTTGGAATTTCCCTCAGGTCTAAAAAACATCATTTTTCTTAGTGAAAGTGAAGAGAGTGAGGAGCCAGCCCCCATAAGTGCTCCAGAATCCCCAATAGATAAAGACAAAGAAGTCCAAAGCATTGAACTTCCAAGTACCGTTGACTCCCCCCGTACGAGAAGCCCCAAGCACTCCACTCATATTTCATCTGGAGGCAACAGTAGTGTACACTTTGGGTGCCATGAGTTCCCTTTCTCTCGGCCCTCTCACCTCACCTTCCTCTTCCTCCTCTTTTGCATGGGTGCATCCTTTTGTTGATAGTAGGAAGAGGAATTCTTCCTCCCAAATCTCGGGACCCAATTTTGATGCTGTGGTGGCCTTATTAAGCACTACTCCTCCTACTCCCTCCAAGAAGGCCAGGACTACCTCTAGAATAGTATCAGATGCTCAGGGCCAGCAATTCCTGGAGATAGCCAAGCCCAAATTAGACAAGCCAGAGCATGATTTGCAAACATATAATCTTGAGCTCTCGAGGATCCCTATGGGAGAGTCCACCCCTAAAGGTGAGATTCAAAATCTCCAAGAAACAGTCACCAAGGTCATTGGGAGAGTGGAGAAAGGGAAAATAACCATAGAGCAGCTGGAGGACCAGGCTCAGGTTCTTACAGGTTTCATTAAGTCATTATTGTCAAAGGATAAAGTTTTAGATCCTACCCCACTGACTACTCTTCCACCACCTGTGATTCTCAGCCAAGAAGAAGTGTGGAATATCAAAGATATACACAAGTATTCCATCTATGGAAGGGCTATGGAAGCTATGGTGGATGATATGCTTGTTGCAGGGTTGAATTTCATCAATGAAGCCTTCAAAATCCATGACGAAGGTGACTAATCTAAACAGAAGATCTCCTCACTATTGGAAATATAGATAAAGAGATAAACTCTGGAGCCGTTGTATGTAACCTTCACTTATGGGACAGGATGATGAGATATTTTAGGAAGCAAAAGTAGTATTCAATGATGAAAGATACTTGTTTTAAAATAGGGGTATAAAGTGGGAATGGAAAATCAAGGTGCTGGAGAAGAAGCTTGGGAGAATGAGAAAAGCTAGCGAAGGGGAAGGCCTTCAGCCTTTGTTTTGAATCTACCTTCAAGGATATACAGTTTCCATCTCTGATAAGACCTCTAGTGTTGCCCCTCTCTTTACAAGAAATCAAAGCTCAGTTCAGAGCTTTTGTTCAAAGAGAAAATATTAAAGAGGATCTGTCTCCAAAGAAAATATGAAGGAAATTGCTCTCTCCAGTATGCTAGCGCAGAAGAAAGAAAACAAGGATATATACGACATAAAATTGACAAAGAGATGGAGAAATGTATAGATTTTGGACTCAGTCCACCGCCAAACGTCAGTTCCAGTCGGCAGA